>JAGKTI010005144.1:0-13218 GCA_018397915.1 Birgus latro | reverse complement strand
TATATATATAAAAAAGTAAGGTAATTGATAGTGCCATACACCTGGAATTGGCTAATTATCACTTGGCAACATCCCACATTCACTCGTTCGCTAATTTCCCCTCCCTTTTTCCCCCTTGAAATATGCCGTATGACCTATTCTCGTAATATAAATATATATAAGAAAGGAAGGAAGAAGCCTGAGTAATATTTACATTCACCTGGAATTACCTAATTCATTATGTATTGTCTAGATTTCCTATGAATTATTTCATAGCATATACATTAGCAGGTGACATTTTCAACCCTTGGCTACCCTGATACGCACATCATTCAGTTCACTGTCGTCCTTCGAGGCGGAATTACGTCGCAGTCGCGCCCCTCCATTTCCGCCGCTTCTGCGCCCATTGTAAAGGGCCCTGTGACCTCTACCCCTACTAAACATCGTGTGGGAAGTGGTAAAGGACTAAGTGACTGCTGTTGATGTGAACTAGCTGAATTATTGATGATAATGATGGATAGTGACTGATACTTGGAGTAATGACAGTGAAAGTGAAAGCTTCACTCTGTACGTAGTTTACTGAACGAGAAAGGGAATGCCTGGAGTGAAAATAAACTACTATTACTGAAGGAAACTTATCGATAAATACTGTAGATATATATAAGTGTAATAAAGTACTAGGAATAATAAAGTGTGAGTGTGTTTATGAATAATAAATGACAGAATACCAGTGGCGAACTAGCGCGAGTGGGAGGCTCGTACGTGCTCGTATTTCACATTGCTTTCACAGTTTTTTTTTTTTTTAGTATGGATTCCAAACTACTTGGGAATCATTGAATAGTGTTTCTAGTGATAATATCAGGCAGTGGTATTCATATTACGGGATGTCGGGAAGTGTAAAGTGGAGATTTTGTTACCCAAATTCAGAAGTCTCTACAAGTCCTACGGTAGTCGACGAAGGCTCAACAAACATCCCAGGAGAAAGCTGAAGGTATGTGCCATAAACATATTTAATTATAATATTCTAGGGCTAATAACTGATTTTTGGCAAATATTTTTTAAAAGTCGGTTGGAGAGCAAGTAACCCCACGGAACACGCAAGAACTGCATCCGACATGCCCGCGGTTAAGGGGTTAAGTCGATTGGGTGCAAGCATACTAATATGAGATACTGGTTCAACCACAGCACCCCTTGTGTCCGCCAAAGTGGTCAGTGGCTTGGTGAACGCTTCCCAAAGTTTTTACAACTTTGGCGGGAGGCGAACCCGCGCCCACCAGCGTGCCAGATGCAGACTCTGCCACTGCACCACAGAGGCTTCGATTATATAAACATATCATTTGCTATACATTTGCAAGAAGATACTGCTAGTTGGCGATATATGGCACCTCCCAACATCAAGGCCTCCAACTTGTGGTAGGTCGGACACTAATATTTCAGTGACCTTCGTTCTGTGTTCCCAAATGGTTCACGTATTGTGTGTACCGGTACTTTTCCATAGTAAAGAGAACCAGCTCCCTTGCTGCACGCATCATTCTGAAACACTGATGAAGCACTGTGGCATATGGTGCACCTTGTGACTGTAAATGTCAATATTGTCCTTGGCAATTATTAGGACTAAATCACACAAAACTTCACTTATTATTATTTTTATTTTTTATTATTTATTTTATTTTATTTATTTATTTATTTATTATTCATGTGTGTCTGCTAAACTCGCTTATTTTCAAACCCGTGTGGCCTCAAGGATGCGATATTTATTTGGTATTCTGACGGATGCGGTACTTATTTGGTTGACATTAAAGACCATTTGTAAACTTAGATTCTGCTCTACATCTCTTCCTTTACACCCTGCTGAATGGGGGTCGTACAAAGAATTACACACACAGCTATGGCTTGTTGCTGGATTACTGCTTCTACTCTTAGTCTTAAAATTGCCGTCCATTTATCTTGAACTTTGATTTGTAAGGAAAAAATAACGATACACGAAATAATCTACAAAAGGATGAAAATCTAGGCCAAGTTAAGGCGAAGGAAGTATAGTTGGAAGCCTAGCATGACAGCTCAAATAAAAGTGTCATCGCAAACAATTCATCACATAATCTAACAAAGCTTGGAACTATTGCATCAACCCCTTCCATTCGCTTATCTAAATTTCATCCTAGTCTTGTTGTCTTCAGGCTGTTTGATTCAGCTTTTGGGTTTATTTCTTTTAACTGGAGAGGTTCGATATTGCCTTCATTAACCCATTTATTACAAGCGGTCTCCCAAGCTGGTTACGAAAGTATTAATTATTATTATTATTATTATTATTATTATTATCTTTATTATTATTATTATTATTATTATTATTATTATTATTATTATTATTATTATTATTATTNGGTTCGATATTGCCTTCATTAACCCATTTATTACAAGCGGTCTCCCAAGCTGGTTACGAAAGTATTAATTATTATTATTATTATTATTATTATTATCAGTAGTAGTAGTAGTAGTAGTAGTAGTAGTAACAGTAGTAGTAGTGGTAGTAGAATAAACAATATTAACTCGACGTGTTAGATATAGCCTTTATTTTTCCAGTCACTACAAGAGGAGTCCTCCTGCCAGAGTCCGTGAGGCCAGATTCACAGAGACATGACCATAACTGTGATGTATTTACTCGTTTCACTCTAACTTGACTCTATACTCGTTTCACTCTAACTTGACTCTATACTCGTTTCACTCTAACTTAACTCTATACTCGTTTTACTCTAACTTGACTCTATACTCGTTTTACTCTAACTTGACTCTATACTCGTTGTACCCTAAAACACACGCACACACACACGTGGGAGAGAGAGAGAGAGAGAGAGAGAGAGAGAGAGAGAGAGAGAGAGAGAAAAACTATACTTTGCGAGTGTGCAGACGAGAACAAAACTTCGCCTAATTAAGGATGGATCACAAACAGCACTCTAGTAGAAACTCACTTGGAGGTGTTTTATGTGTCGCAGGGATGGCTCAGTCTGCTGGTGTGGGTGTAGGCGTGGCAGTCGGGGCAGGAAATGAATAAATGATGGCGTGTAGACTCTGATTCCTAGTATGGGCGTAAGTGTGGCAGTGGGGGCAGGAAATGAATAATTGATGTACACTTTCATTCTTGGTATGAGTGTAGGTGTGGCAGTGAGAGTAGGAAATGAATAAATGATGCAGTATAGTACTTGATAACAGTGAGCCGTCCCCACAACACACGAGAACTGCCAGGCGTAGTGGAAGAGGGCATGTATATGGGCCACTCTGCACTCCACCTCTTCTGCATGCTTCTCACTGCTCTCTGCCGGCTAATATTTGCAAGCTAGGGATGGCTTGGTATGCTTCTCTGCTCATAGATGATACTCTCTGAAAAAATTCCTCAGGAAGGAAATTAACAGACATGGTCTAAGTACCGGAATTGTGTGGTACTCTCTGGAGTCGACTGTGTACTTTTCTTTTTTTGTGTGGAAGGAAGGGAATGCAGGAGTAAGTCGGGTGCTGAAACAGGACGCCTTCACGCAGTGGCACCGATATAACTGGACGGCTTAACTGTCTGGTTATGCAAACGTTCCTCATCTACTTCCCTCCCTCCCCAAAAGGAGAACGCTGGACGGCAGGAGACTGGCACCTTAAGGTTGCAGTCCACAGGGTTTAAGTCTCAAATGAGTTTGGGCCCACAGTGAAAGCGAGTCTCTCCTTACCAGCTTCATGATGAGGTTTGGTGAGGCTCTGAGAAAGGAGGGGATGCGAGGTCTTGTGTAGATGCAGCCTTGCCGTGGTAGAGTTTATATACACCATGCGAAGGTGCCGCGGGGCTTGGGTAGGCTGGGGGTGGAGGGGGAGGGGGGAAGGGCTTGCCTTCCCACGTCAGGACGTTCCTTGGGCAATACCTTTAGTTGTCACCATTACACTTTTTTTTTTATCCTTCTTACTTCCGCTATTTCTTTCTTTCATCCTTTCCTTCATTCCTTCTTTCTTTCTTTTCCTGGGTCAGGATTTCTTAGCACAAGGGGCTTGAACTGCCTCTCTAGCACATTTTTTCTATCTTCACATAAATATATATATATATATATATATATATATATATATATATATAGACAGATAGATACATATACAGTATTACGAGCGAGCGACCGATGTTT
This sequence comes from Birgus latro, assembly GCA_018397915.1. Lineage (NCBI taxonomy): Eukaryota > Metazoa > Arthropoda > Malacostraca > Decapoda > Coenobitidae > Birgus > Birgus latro. Next base: position 9,088 of record JAGKTI010005144.1, on the reverse strand, counting down.
ACGCTCAGTTTAATTTGGAAATGAGCGGCCTGACTCGACCGTCACGCTAAGCAGAACCTAACTTTCCTATGTGAGGTACACTTGAAATTCTTCGTGCATGTAAAACATACTCTTTTTTTTTTTCTTTAATGAAGTAAAAACTCACCCATAAAGGTGTAATAATCCTCTGGAATATTTTTTTTTTCCGAGGGAGTGTTCTGCGGTGAACGCCTCAATTACGAAATAAAATTAAAAAAGATTTTCCGTCGTAACACTGTATTTTTTGGCATCACCTCTAACAATTAACTATCGGAGTTTCCGCCTATAATTTTTCATCAACGTTTTTTCTGTTTTGATAGTGAAATCACCAAGAGTTCTGGCTTCAATCACCAAGTCAGTAACCAAGCCTTTAGCGTTTTAGTTGCCTCGACACGGCAGGTAGGCAGAAGAGATTGAAGAATTTAGCGTGGTGCGTGTGATGCATGCTACGGCGCCTCGCTTTACACCAGCACTAGCGTACCGTTGGAACCTATTTTGCTCAAACAAACCGCGAACTATATCATCGCATTCACTTTGACGTGTGTGTGTGTGTGTGTGTGTGTGTGTGTGTGTGAAAGGATGTCTATCGTTCCAGTATTTTTTTCATTGTTTAGCTACCATCATGAAGAAATAATATATCAGGAGGAAACTGTGATTACGTGGAGCTGGTTCGCTCGTCACGCACTCACAAAACGCACTTTATTGGTCAATAGATACACTGAAAGATGAACACACACACACACACACACACACACACACACACACACACACACAGATAGACAGATAATATTAGATAGATATATAGACAGCAAAACAATCAAGTTCTTTAGCATCAGTGGTTGCAGTCTTGTAAACAGCCTCTCTGCTGTATTTATTCTCCTGGCATATTAATACCAAATCTTCCTTCATAATCAGTTCATTCAAATGGAGAATTAATACTATTTCTTCCTACTTTTTTTAAAATATAACAGTTGCATATTACATCTTTCTCCGTAGATCTTTTTCTTATGGCAGTTAAATATTATCTCTTCCTTGCTAATTTATTCTTCTATATGGCAAATTAATATCCTTCCTTACCAGTTTATATTTTACATGTGGCAGTTTATTTTCTTATTAAGCAGGTGAATTAGATTTTCTAGTATTTTTTTATGCAGCTGTTCAATGTTTATTTTAATTAGTTTTATTTTTCTTCGGTACAGAACAATATTATCTTTTACCAGTCTGTTTCTTCATATGGAAAGTGAATATTATCTCTTACTAGTTATTTTTGGGTAAGGTAGTTGAATATTGCTGTAGGATTGTATTGCTTCGTGGAGGGATTGCGTATTATATTTCTTCGTGGAGGGATTGGGTATTAAATCTTAGTCATTTATTTCTTCGTACTGAAATTGAATATAATCCCTTCGTATTTTCTTTCCTCATGTGGGACACTCATACCGTCTCTTCCATCCCTCTTCTTCGCATAGATAAGTGGAAAGATAGGGAGCTGAACTGGCTAACGAGCAGATAGATGGATGGAGAGACAAACAGACAGACAGATTGAAGGAGGTAGACAAAAATATGGACAAACAGCTTCACAGATAAATACGCGGATAGGATAGATAAACAGGAAGAAAAGCTGATAACAGACGGCTGGATGGAGAGGTATATATACGTGAATAGCCAGCAACATGTACAATTTGATTAGTGTTAAGGCCTCTACCCTCAATTAAAAAAAAACAAAGTCTGGGCACCCTCGGCTCAGGTAAGATGTGAAAATGCTTTGTCTCTGTTTCAATCGATAGTGTTATTCAGTTTACAGAAATGATTGAGTTGCCGTGCAGTACAACGTTACTATGACGAATCCAGCTATATATCTGTAAAATATAAGATGACAACACAAATGAAGGATACAAAGCGACATAACCGCGTTATTTCCCGTAAATCATGGTCCGTGTATCATAATGTCTCACACAGAAAGGATGCCGATTCTTTTTTTTTATCAAGGGTACATTCGTGTGCTTAGTAGGCAGCGAAGCACTCCTCTTTTGATTGTTTGTATGTACATGTCACATAAGTAGTACTTGTTCTATACGCTTTTTACTTAACCAAAAATGATCCCCTCTCCATCTTGAATGCTGATTTGTAACTATAGATTCACACTGGAATATGATGCTAGTCACGAGGAAGTGCTATGGAAAGGATGTGGAGCAGTGTTATCTTATTCTGCCAATGAGCCAAGTGAAATAAGCTGCAAAGGGACCAATATCTGGGACCCATTAAGGTAAAACAACCGTATCTTGTTCCGCAGTCAGGAACAGCAGTACTGACGTGGGTGTTATTATATTATTTGTAATTTTAGGAGGCTTTAAAACACCTTTTCCTTGCTAGGTTATGTTCGTCTAGGGACTGACGTGTCTAAAGGAATATTTTATCAAGCGACACTCCTCACATGTTGCGGCGTGAAGCATTAGATGGACAGACATACAGACAGATAAACATAGAGATAAATTAATAGATAGATAGATTCATTGACTGTAGGTAGATAGATAGACTGGTGGATAGATGGATGGAGATGCTAATATAGAAACATAAACAGATAAACAGCTACATAAACAGATACACATACAGATATACAAACATGGATAACTACAGAAATGCCTATAATGACCATTGGGAAGACTGGCATGTTGATTAGGGCAAAGGATCATATTAATTTTAGTATGCAGAGGAGACTGTCTAATGACTCTCTCTCTCTCTCTCTCTCTCTCTCTCTCTCTCTCTCTCTCTCTCTCTCTCTCTCTCTCTCTCTCTCTCTCTCTCTCTCTCTCTCTCTCTCTGCTTTAAACCGGACAGCTGGAGGGAGGCTGTGTCGGTAGAGCTGTGGTCTGCTGTCCCAGTGGATGTGGATCAAATCTGGAACAGGGAACGGTTTGAAGATATGAATTTTGTTGACGCAGACTTTACTGAGCTGCCATAAAACTCATGGACATGTAAAAACACCTTCACTAACACCAGTACACCAATCTTTTATGAGACAGTCCTAGCATATATTCGGAATAGGCGATATGTGTTAGTGCCGAAGTGGTGGCATGCGGAGGGGTATGGTACGTAAGACTGCTGGCCCTCAGGGAACGGCCTATAAAGTCTATGCCCAAAGTAGGAAGCAAAATAATAATAATAACAATAATGATAAAAAGGAAAAGCCATAATCAGGATAGTGCTAGACTGGCAGCCATTAAAAAGGACATGAAAGTTAATGACACTGACGTCCATGGAATGAAAAGATACATTCGTACTGTACAATAATTGTTTTTTCAGTGAGCATTCATAATATTTTATATAAGAACTCAAAATTTAATAGATTTAGCCAGTGAAGCTCAGAGTGCTAACTAACCTCTTAACAAAGGATGCTTCTCCTGTCGCGAGAAAAATCACGTGACATTAGCCAAAGTAAACAAGCAGACATCCATCGTTCAGGAAAAATTCAGTGTTAAAAAAATAACAAACAATGCATGAATTAAGAGGCAAATGTTACCTATATTGACTGTTGCTTTACCGGAGGGGAAATCTATAAAATATCACAGTTAGATGAGGATATAAGCCATTTAGAATAGGTGATACGATCTTTTTTTTTTCTGGGAGGAATGAAAAAAGTGTTTGGATGTCGTTCACTCAGAATGGATGTAAAGAGAAGGCTGTATGAGGGTGTTGTGGTACCGACTGCATTATATGGGGCTGAAACATGGAATATGGGTGTAGCAGAGAGGAAAAGTTTGAATGTAATGGAGATGATGTGTCTGAGGAGTATGTGTGGAGTGACGCGTATGGATCGAGTAAGAAATGATGAAGTGCAAAGGAGAACTGGAATTGTTCGGGAGATGTCTGATCGAGTTGAACAGAGGGTGTTGGGAAGGTTTGGGCATATGGAGAGAATGGATAATGAGCGATTGGTGAAAAAGATAACTAGATCTGATGTGAGAGATGTAAGGCTGAGAGGAAGACCACGAATAGGATGGATGGACAGTGTGAAGAGAGCGTTGGATGCGAGAGGGTTGTCTGTTGAGCAAGGAAGAGTGGCTGTGCGTGATAGAAATGAATGGTGAGAAATTGTGAATGAATAAATGATGACGCACCCCTGAGGGGATATTCTCCTGCATTTTGTCTGATCAGCTGATCAGGTCAGGTGCGGGTAAGGGGCTGGATCCATTATGAAGCGGCGGGGTAAACCAGCTTTGCTATCGGGCCCTGCTGCGGATGTCACTGACTGCACTGCGTAGTTGACCCTCGTGCGGTGTGGTGCGGTGAGGATCTGTCCCTTCTCCCCTTTAGGGCTAAGATGCGAATGAATGTGTATGAGTGGATGAGTAAATTGGTGTGTGTTGACCTGTCTCGGCTACCTTCCTTTTCTTGGGGGAAGCAGCCAAGGTATATAGATAGATTCTTTTAGGGAGAGGGTAACCTTGGAATGAGGTTTCGTAGAGGACTGTCTATCTAAAATGATATGACTAAAATAGCTACGTCATGTCCTGGTAATGTAATTTTTATGATTAATCGACCAACACACACCACAGATCATACGCCTTCCCTGTTCCCAAGGACTGTGCTTCATTAATCCTTATTTCGTGATGAATCAGGGTATAGGTAGGGATGTAGAAACTAAGGAAGTGTGGCTCTCCATGGCCTAACTTAATTTATAGGAGCTCATTAAGTCGACCTGTGATTCTTAGTCTTATTCCTGTCTTCCTTTTTTCCTTTACCTCCCCCTCCTGTTCCTCCTTTCCTCCTCTTCTTCTTTTTCTTCTTCTCGTTATTTTTATTATTATTATTATTATTATTATTATTATTATTATTATTATTATTATGTCTCCACCTATTACATGGGTTAAGACTATTGTTTTCACTGGTATTATTATTATTATTATTCCTGCCTCAAAGTCTCGTGACGACTCCAGCAGAACCAGAGACTGTGCAAAGACTCTGAAAAACCCAGGTTATGTGTCCTGGCATGGGCCATTGGTGATAGAAAAAAATCCAAATCCTTTACGGGCAGGGCATGTCAGAAAGAGTCATATCAGTATTATGTTGTGAACGAGATAAACCGGTCGTGTCTACTGGAGATTTCAGTGCGACCTGCGCAAGGAATCTGAAGGGCCCAGGTTATGTGTCCTGGAATGGGCCATTGCTGATCGAAAAAAAATCCAAATCTCCCTAATGGGGTCAACATCATTGCGAGAAACAGTAGGTGGAGACTAGTGACTGTCTGCAGGTCAGTAACAGAGTTCTAGTTATTATTATTAATATATGTTTTAAAACTGCGATATTTCAAGGGCTATTTGGCCTAGAGCCTTTAAATTTGGGCAACTTGGTCGGACTTCTGGTCATATCTTTTGGCCAAATATGGTGGCAGTCTGTCAACCGAATCCCCGGATATTATCGGATATTATCCGGGACACAGAAAAGTGAGTCAGCCACGCTATCTCAGGAACCGCTTAAGCGAAGAAGCTGAAATTTTGCTACAAAATAGCCTTAAGGCGGAAGCATTGAGGAAAGGAGTATGATTCTAATAGATTTTTTATTCTCTGAGATCGCCTTGGGTATAAAATGGGACTTTTCAGGATATTCCTGATGTCACCTAATTTTCCATGAAGGTATAAGCTAGAGCCGCCAAACTTGGTAGTCTTATAGACGGTGCTGACCTAAGGTGATAAGCACAAGATCAATGACCTTGACCTCGCCAGGTTTTAAAAATTAAGGCTTTTTCGGATAATCCGAATGTCACTTAATTTTCCGTGAAGGATAAGGCCAGAGCCACCGAACTCGGTGAATTTATAAACAATGATGACCTAAGCTGACCTGACCTCATGGTCCTTTTATAGCTCGGCTTCTAGTAGGCAATAGCTGTAGGAAGTTTTTCTTTATCAGATTGTCCTTGGACGATTTTACTGTGCTCTAGTTAGTCTCCACCTGCCACATAGGTGGAGACTATTGTTTTAGCTGGTATTATTACTATCATTCCGGCCTCAGAATCTCGCGACGATTCCAGGAGAACTGGAGACTGCACAAGGAATCTGTAGGACCCAGGTTGTGTCCCGGCATGGGCCATATGCTGATAGGAAAAAAAATCCAAATTCTTTACGCGCAGTGGAAGGGCACGTCAGAAAGAGTCATATCGGTATTATCACTGAACGAAATTAGGGGGTCATGTCTACTGAAGATTTCAATGTGACCTCTGATGCGATTCACTCCCTCTCTCCCAACAACAGCCTCTCTCGCTCACAGAGGGCAAAAAGAACTTGGACCAAGTTTCACTAAATTAGCCTACTACAGAATGTACCCTACCATGACCTATGAATACTACCGAGGTGCCCTGTGTCTTGGTGACCTTCAGTCAAGGACCTCCATCCAGAACAGTAGGTGGAGGCCAGTGATTATCTGCAGGCCAGGTACAGAGTTCTAGTTATTATTATCATTAACAATGTTATTATTGATATTATTATTATTCGTTATCTTCCCCACCGACTTTCCAGCATCTGTAACCGGATGCTCGGATGAAGGTTACGATCGCGGCCTCTCCTCCAAATCCTCCTCCTTCGATGTCTCTCCCCGTCATCTCCCTATCTACCCCATCCCTCCACCTCAATCTCCATCTTCCTCTGGTCTCCTTCCAGCTATTGATTCCCTCCAGGCTCTCTTGATGCTTGCTGTCTCCTCTGCCCATCACACTGCCCTAACACTTCACTCCGGCACTGTGGATCTCATCACTGTACTTACTTTATCTTGGACTAAAATAGCCATCTCTCCGTCCAGCATACCGTGTTGTAATACTATAACAGACCCTAATATGTGATGCTATACTCCTTTTACTCTATCTTGGCCCAGGTTTCACCACTGCACTGGTTTTACTCTCACTTTGGTAAACAGGAAAAAAACACAACTGATATTCCAGTAATTTGCGGTGTTTTCGGTTTCATTTGCTACGGAAATGTCATAGGAAAAGTGTTAGCAAATGAGATTCCCTCACCGATAAACCCATTATTGAAAATATTAAAATAATTTTGGGTCTAACATGAGATAATGATGATGATGATGACCACTAACACTGATGATGACCTAGGCAACTCTCAGAACGTGGGCAACATTCCACGAACATGATCGGAAGAATTCCTTTACTATATTCCAGCTAAATTCAAGCTAGGTGATTCAGCTAAGAGTGAATCATAGGACCCTGAGTATGTTAAAATAAATAAATAAATAAATCTCATACCTCATACTATCACTAACACTAACAAACCTTCCTTCCTTTTTTAAATTCACTAAACCACTTTTTTCCCTTTTCTCTTCCACTTATTATTATTATTATTATTATTATTATTATTATTATTATTATCATTATTATTATTATTATTATTATTATCATCATTATTATTATTATTATTATTATTATTATTTATTATTTATTATTTTTACTTTCGTGTCTCACCATTTCCGTTTTCTCTTATCTGTTTACACCCTTCCAGTGCCACATACTCGTCCACCTTAAACACTCCTAGATACTCCGTTCCCTTAGGCCCAACAGGTTTTCTACATTCCACGCACCTTCACATGTCACTACCTGGACACTGATACTCACCGTCTATACCAATTATATGCTACGGCTGTCATTCAGAGTCTACTGTAATGGTATTTGCGAATGTGATGTAGTGACATGACGTTGGATCTTGTGTAAAACCAGTAAAGTCTTATTTAACAAAATTTATATCATCAAAATGTTCCCTGCTCTAGCTGGGATGAAACTCGCTTCCTTTCCAAGTACAGACCGTCTTTAACATTTGATCACCACTCCTTATTAACCCGTACCCTTCCAGCATCACCCTCACCTTTATTACTGTATTCCGTTCTCGTGTATGTTCATTTGTCCATTTGCCCCTGATTCGTTAATTCACCTTTATTCTCCACTCGTTTGTAGCACTTATTGTACTGTTCGTCATTATTAAAAACTTAAAATACTTCACTGTTATTGGCCTTCTCACTCCTTATCATGCATGGGTATATCATTAGCACTGTATATATTACCATCTCTCGATTAAACAATTCTTTGCATCATCTCTCAGTTTCTGTATCATGAACACAGATATACTTGTGTGGCCTTCTCTCTACAAACCTGTATAAATTATGATTCACTAAATGTATTAAATTGACTGACGTTAGATCCTTCATTCCCAGAACCCATACGGTCCCTTCGACGCAACTCTGCTTCTCCTTAGCCTTAGTCATCTTTGGTTACGGCCACTGTTGTTCATTTCCTCCAGTGTCTCCTGTCTGCCATGGCCTTTTCCTACATATCCAGTCCTCTCATAGCTCTCCATCTGAATTTCCGTCTCCCTCGAATCCTCTCTCCTCTGACTGGCACTCTCCATGCTATATCACCTTGTTCTACTTCCTTCATTCTCTCTACATATCCGCACCAGCTCACTTTCATCTCTTTCTCCTCTGCTGTTCACACTCATCCATCTCACCCATCACAGGTATAATTCTTTGGTGTCTGTCCTGTCACTTGAGCCATTACACTGTTCCATATCCTTGCTATGTGAGGTGCATATGCGATTATCAGTGCCACTTTTGCGATCTGCTGAACTCCATTAAATGCTAGTACTTGCAATCTCAAGCTCATCTGAATGTGAAACCACGGAACTGTAAGAAACTACCGCTGCAGCCCACCATTCTCGCAGTTTGGAGGTGGGTGGGGAGGTGGACGTTTGTGCATCCAAGTAGACCTTCCATCTTGGTGCAAGGGACTACCGCGGGAAAGCAATCCTCTCCTGCGCCCAGAACCCATTAAGGGAACTACGATACTCATTACCTTTTGTTTTACTTTTTTTTTTACATGTGCAACGCCTCCGCCAAGAAGCTTGTCCTCCAAATGATGTGACTTGCAAATTGCTTCGTCATCACCTGGTAATGTAACGAGTGTGATTAATTGAGTAACACAGCACTCACATCAGGCCCCTTCCCTGTCAACAAGGCCTGTGCTTCAATTAGCCTTTAAAAATGGACTGGGTATAAGCAAGGATGACAGACCTTTCCATCC
>JAGKTI010005143.1:16638-46613 GCA_018397915.1 Birgus latro | reverse complement strand
TAACATAGGCGTTTATAAGCATTGTTCACTTACCCAAAACCCCAGTATATGGCACCTTCCTTTACGACATTACCACCTCATCACTTTTGTTTGTTTCTGCCTCTAGCTTCTTTGTTTCCTTGTCCTCCACCTCAGGAATCACTTTCACCGTGAATTTCGTCATTAGAGCGAGCATGGGGCAACATACCTTTACTGGCTATGTTACTGCTAACAGGTGAATTGCCCAGTGTGGGGGGAGGGGGGAAAGGGGGGGTTAGGAGAAGCCAGGCAGTATCCTCGCTTGACAGCAGGTAGAGGAAGGTCTCCCACATATGCCTACCAAAAATCACCCGCAAATGTTGAAAAATGTGTACACAATGGGCCTTGCAATTGCGTGACGTACGATGTACGTCGCTGGGTCTGTCCACGGAAAAAAGTAGCGACGTACATCGTACGTCGATGGGACTCGGCGGGTTAAGGCGGGCCGATTACACTTGGTTCACAGACTACACACATATACAAAACCACTGCAACACAACAGTTACACTCACAAGCACTTTTCACCCTACATCCAGTCTCTGCCACACAGCCTAAGCCACTGAGTAGAGATACATGGCTGTATCATTTCTGCTTCAGTAGGGATAGGCCGGTCTAGAAGAGGACCTCAACAGCTGATGACAATATACAGTATATGCACTGTTTAAGCATCATTTTTTCTTCACCTAATACTCGTATCCTCTTGTCCTTCCAGTGTCATTCATGAACATAAGCTCCCTCAACACTTATTTTAAATATGAAAATAATGCAAGCCCATCTCTCTCTTGTCTCATTTAGGGTGCATAATTTCAGCTTTTCCAGTCTCTCTCCATACAGACATTTCCCTCATTTTTTATATTATACTTGTGGCCATCATCAGTATCTTCTCCACTTAAATAACATTTTTGTTTGCTGCTATGATTACGAGGATTTAGAATGGACAGGAATGTCTAGTATTGAAATGCTTCTGTTACAATTAATTTTAGTACCTGAGCTCCATTCGTAGCTGTCTGGAGAACGAGCTTGAGAGTACCAGTAATTTAATCATATTTTAACCCATTGCATCCAGCATAATTGTATTCCCACCAACCCTTCTCTCAGCTGGGTATTCCTGAGAAACTCGTCTATATTTAACCCGCCCAGTCCCACCGACGTACGATGCACGTCACCACTTTTTTTCACGCTCAGACACACTGACGTGCATCGTAAGTCAGTCAATTGCAAGGCCCGTCGTTTGCACATTTTTCAAGATTCACAGGTGAATTTTTGGTAAGCATATATGGGAGACCTTTCTCTACCTGCTGTCAAGCTGGGATACTGCCTGGCCCCACCTGACCCCCCTCCCCCCTCCCCCCCATACTCAGCAGGGGAATTCACCTGTTAGCAGTAACCAGTAACCTGGCCAGTAAAGACATGTTTCCCAACGGTCTCTCCAATGACGAAATTCAAATTCACGGTGAAAGTGATTCCTGAGGTGGAAGACAAAGAATAAAGAAGCTAGTGCAAGAAACAAACAGAAGTGATGATGTGGTACTGTCATAAAGGAAGGTGCCATATGTGGATGTGTTTGGTGACTGAACAATGCTTCTGTTGCCTATATAATAGTGTGAAAACCAATATAGTCTTGTACTACACATAAATTCGTACCATATAAATAAATAAATAAATACGTAATTTAAAGTGGCCTGAATTAGTTTGCCCTCACATAGTTCGTTTTCTTTGAAGCCACGTACCCTGAGAGAGAACGAAGGGTAAGGCTGACTCGTCACCTGTAGCAACATTTATAAGCTCAGGAGAGCAATTTCTCTATGAATTTTCGAAGTTTCTCAGGAAAAGCGGAGGTTTGAGAAAAAAAAAAAGCTGAAAATTGGCCGGGTTCTGAGGGTGTGTTGGGTAAAAAGTTGGTCAGGACTGGGCGGGTTAAACCTTCATATCTCAGCTAATGCTTAACCTAAAAAAAAAAAAAAAAAAAGTACGCATCATAACACTCACCAATCCTTTGACTTCAAGCTAATTCCCTCAAATGGCCTGTGAATTGTGTGTAGGGAGAGTGAGTGAGTGGGGAAAAGGGTCATTTTTTTTTTTTTTTTTTGCCCCTGCCTGTATGTGTGCCAGAGGTTCGGTGACACAACTAAAGCGTAGATTAGCCCTCCACAATAATAAGACTTTCAGAAGGCCACAATCCACCTCAAAAACTATTTCCGTGTATATTTTCAAAGTTGTTGCATGACTGTTGCTGCGAGTTTGGTAACCATAGCAACAACATTGAGGCAGGGTGGCTCAGGTACAGAACCTGCTCGCCTCACCACCATTCCACACCACTGCCTTACACACACACAAACACACACGGAGATATTGTGAACAAAGTAGTTATTCACCTACTGTCCATAATCATTTTCCCACTATGACAGAACTTTTTTTCCCGTGATTTGAACTTTTTCATCATAATAAATATACACATAGGAAAACTTTCAGTAGTGGTAGGTGGTGGTGACCATCATCCACTCACCTGATATAGTGCTGCCTGTTTCTTCCTTAGCCTTTATCATTCTTTTTCTGTGCCTGCCCTCCTCTCTTCCTATTTCTCCCATCTTTCCTATCACTTCTTATTGCTTTTCTTTCCTTTACAAGTGGCTTTACATTAAGTGACAAGCCATATGGCTTCCTGTAAGCCAAGAAACCATTTACAATGCTGAGTGGTAACCATATAACCAAACCATCTGTGCTCCCTACATGTCAACAAGTGGGTTGGTGGAAGGTTAGTGACCTCTCCCTGTAAAACAAATAACTCAAGGTCAAGTGGCCACCCCTTATGGGATTATGGCATCTGGCAATAGATAGATAGATAGACAGAGAACGTTCAGTAAAAAAATCAGGAATTGATTTCATCATGAAACAAACTTTCTGCTTCCATTATTCACACAAGTAGACACAGTGGTAGTGTGAGGCTTGCCTCACTGCATTTCCTCCTCCCTCCCTCCTCCACCTCCTCCTTTTCTCCACTCCACTTGATTTCTACTGCAATAGAATTTTTTTTTCCTGTGATTTGTGCTTTTCTATCATAACAAACATACACACAAAAACTTTTAATAAAAAATAAGGTACTGATTTCATCATGAAACAAACCTTCTGCTTCCATTATTCACGTAAATAGACACAGCAGTGGTGGGAGACGCCACACTGTGCTCCCTCCTCCACCCTCTCCCTTTCTCCACTCCCTTCCTCCTCTTATACTATATCTCCTCATCTATGCCAATATCCTCCTCTCCAGGATCGTCACTACCCTCTGAACCATTTCCATCATCAGAAATAGCAGATGAATGTACAAAGGGAAACGATGGGCACACAGTGGAGGACTCACGTGATCCACCCTCCTCATGTGACACATAAATATCGACACACAACATGGCGGTTGGTTTGGGCAGCTGGTTTTTCAGACGAAGAGTCACTTTCTCCACTCACAATTGCAATAATGTCCTCTCAAGATCTCTCCCAATTGCATTATCACTAAGATCTTTTCTTTTCTGGCCTTTGGACTTCATTGGTGTTGATGTCGACGGATGCAGGCACTCAGGTGAGGATCAGGACACAGGGAAAACTTTTTGTGGAGGTCTATCCATTACAGAGGTACGAAGGTAACTGAAAGGTGACTCCGATACAACAGGAATATTGTCAGTTGCTGTATGTGGTTAAAATAACCCACTGAATATTCAAACAATGCTGCGAAACACCACCGGACGTTCCCGGGTCGTCACATATACATATCACACAGACGCAATGGGTCAATGTGTGGTCTTGTAACATAGCAGATGAAGAAGTCATGGGTGGAGTTTACCAGGGTGGAATTTAAGTTATCAGGTGACTGTAAATCGAATCTGGGGGAGAGATTGGAAATGTAAGAGATGCACTATTGGCAACATATGAAGCTGGCACAGCACAGTAGCGAGGCTTTGGGTCTGGCAGTTGGTACGCCTGCAGCCCGTGATGTATTTACAGGTCTGTTGTGTCTGGGAGAATGAATAAATGGTTGCCAATCACTGGACAAAACTGACACGTAGATAGAACCATATAATTAAAGGACTCTAGTATGAGTAATCACATGTAAGGGTGTTTTCTATCAATGCCGTAGCACATTTAGTTAACAAACTGCACTGATAATCAAATGAGATGAAGTTTCGTATCATCGACTGATCCAATGGGTGTTCACTTAACATTAAAAATCGTTGATGTCTTGCATTGCCCGAGGGTGAAGAACCTCTTTATCAAAGCTTTGTTTAATACAAAAATCAGATAATTTCCATAAACTATATAAAGATATAATCTGATTGTAAAATCAATCAATACATCATGTGCAGATGTGATTACTGTCTTTTTTTTTTTTTTTCATGTGTCCAACTCTGGGCATAGGCTTCACAGCCTTCTATCAAGGCCCAGCAGTCCTCCGACATACTATACACCTCTACATGTCACCACTTCGGCGCTGCACCCACCGTTCATATTGAATACATGCTAGAGCTGTCTCATACAGGACTGGTGTATTGGTATTAGCGGAGGTATTTTTACAACATGTCGGTGGGTCTTCTGGTAGATCAGTAAAGTCTGATTTAATGAAATTCAGATCCTTAAACTGTTCCCTGCCCCAGTGGGGATTTGAACCTGGGTCCGTTAGGACTGCAGGCCACCACTCTATCAATTGATCCACTGCCTCTGCTACCGCTGTCATAAAACATAGTCCTCTCTTCCCTTTCTGTCAGCTGGAAACTCACTCCTAAATTTCCCTCCCCTCACTCCTTCCCATGAACCCCCTACCCGTCTCACTCCCCCCTTCCCCCTCTAAACAGTCAGTTCCTCTCCCTCCCTCACTTCCCCCTGACTGAGGAAGGTGGAGGTTGCAAAATCTGCTCTCCTCACATCTAAAACCCATAGCGGTTATCCGTCTCAATGACCCCTAGTGCGGTCGATAAGCCATTCTTAAGACAGACTGACTAGCTCTGTGTGTGTGTGTGTGTGTGTGTGTGTGTGTGTGTGTGCGTCACTGCTCAGGCCACCTCACATCAGATATTCCTCGCCGCATGTCGCCAGTCGGCAGTGTCACAGGGCGCTCTGAGATGAGGTGGGGATAGCAGGGAAGCCACTACCCACCAGGTCGCAGTCTCTCTGATAGGTATTTGCTTATGTGCGTAATCAGATGGATTTAATACACTGTGATGAAATTTCAGCCAAAGTTTGTATTAATGTGGTTAAATAAATTAGACAAGAGGTCTTGTTTCCATTAGAAGACGTTCAAGGGTATTATTTATTTACATGATCCATATACTCATTATGCGATAATAATGATATACTGACTATTCTGACTCATTTCAACCACATATTTCATTGAGAAGTCGACTCAGAATAAAATGTTTGATATATGCCAAAAGGAAAATCAACGTATATTGGCAGTATTATCATTTCATTAGCTCGATCTAGACTGTGTATGACTCATGTTGGTCGTAAGTTATCACCGGTGGGTCCCATTGCAAACAAGCGCACCGTCTACACAAGATAATGAGAGCCTCCCACTCACCCTTCACCTCACCACGACTCGTTGCTACTAGTTTGGCAGGCATGGGGGTTAACATGGAAAAATGGTCTATAGTTCTGTTCTTGGTACCATTGGATAGCCCAGGATCTCTAGTTTCATAATCAAGATGGCGTGCAAGATGGCGATCAAATATCTAAAATCGCATAGCATGGGTTCTATGGCATCTAGGGATGCATTATTGGAGTCTTTTTTAAGGTTCTTGAGGTCAAGGAATTTATTTAAGATATTGCGAAGGTCGTATTTCTCATGAATCTTTGAATTTATGTGGTTTTTGATAAATAACATGAGTACAAATGGTCAGCGAGCAAATTATTACATACTTTGTTGTTAATGATATAATATGAATGGAGGGATATTTATAATGATCAAATCATAACTACCTTTTTCTGAGTACACATGGATGAAGGGGAATTTATAATTATCTCATTATAACCACACTTATGGATGGAGGGGTATTTATAATTATCCATTTATAACTACCTTCCCGCAAACTGTTCCTTCCAAGAAAAAAACAAAAACAATACAAGAGAGAGCCAAATTCAAGATACGTTCATTTCGAGATGGCTGGACACACTGCATTTGAAAGACTGGAGATCATAGGAAGTGGGAAATACAGACAGAGAAAGACAGTTCCAGAATTGACCTGTTGCATAAATGAAGGACTGGGAGTAACGGTTAACGCTTGCATTAGAGAGTTGGACAGAAAAGGTACGAGAAGTTGTTGCTAGACGGGTGCTACGTGCCCGTCGTAGAGGTGGAGGGATGCAAGCAGACAGTTCAGAGGAACGGTGGCCATTGAAGTAGCGATAGAAAAGTGACAAAGATGCAACAGTGCAGCGAAGAGACAGAGGTTGAAGAGAGCTAGTAAGAGGAAGAGAGTTGATGAGACGAAAAGCCTTTGACTCCACCCTATTGAGAGGAGTTGTATGTGGGGAGCCTCCACACACATGAGAGTTGTACTCTAAACAGGGGCGAATAAAATCCGTATATTAAGTCAACAACTGTGCAAGGATAAAGAAGGTTCGGAGTCGGCCCAGCACACCTAATCTCTTGCAAGCAGATTTGACAAGAGATGTAATTATGTTCTTTCCAAGATAAATCCCGAGTGAATGAAACCCCAAGCATGTTCAAGGATGATGCAGGAACGAGCTGGACATTATTAAACATTAGTGGGTACTCCTGTGGAAGATTTTGTCGAGTTGATATGTATAAGAACTGAGTCTTTGATGCAATAAAAACAACGAGATTATTTTTACCCCAGTCAGAGATACGAGCCAAGTCATACGTTAGGTGTGCCGTAGCCTCATCCCTTGTTTGTTGAAGTAACTGCTAAGATGGACGTTGTGGGAACCGAATAGAAAGGTGAAGGGTGGAATCATCAGCGTACGAGTGGATAGGGTTAGATGTACAGGTCATTGATGAATAAAAGGAAGAGAGTTGGTGATAGGACAGAGCCCTGAGGAACATCACTGTTGATAGATCTAGGAAAAGAGCGATGGCCGTCTACAACAGCGGCTATAGAACGACCAGAAAGGAAGCTAGAGATGAAGGCACAGATAGAAGGATAGAAACCATAAGAGGGCAGATTAGAAATTAAACATTTATGCCAGACTCGATCGAAAGCCTTTGAGATATCAAGTGCAATGGCAAAGCTTCCGCCAAAGTCCCGAAAGGAGGATGACCAGGAGTCTGAAAGGTTGGTGGGAAGATCGCCAGTGAAGCGTCCCTGACGGAACCCATACTGACGATCAGAAAGAAGGTTGTGATAGGAAAGATGCTTTAAAAATAATCTGTTAAAAATAGACTCGAACACTTTTGAAACACAGGATGTTAAAGCAATTGGACGAATGGTCACCCTTCTTTGGGACTGGCTGAAAGAGAGCAAAATTCCAGCAAGAAGGAAAGGTACAAGTTGATAGATAAAGGCGAAAGAGTTTACTTAGGCAGGGTGTAAGCACAGAAGCACAGATCTTGAGGACAAGAGGAGGGACCCCATCAGGCCAATATTCTTTGTCGGTACTGAAGCCAGTGGTGGCTGTAAATACATCAGCTGAAGAAATCTTAATGTCAACCATGAGGACGTCAAAGGGGGGAAATGATGGAGGAACAGCACCGGAATCGTCTAAGGTGGAATTGGAGGAGAAAGTCTGAGCAAAGAGATCTGCTTTATCAGTAGAAGAAATAGCTACAGAGCCATCAGAGTAGAAAAGAGGAGGGAAGGATGATGAGGTTAAGTTGTTAGAAAGTTTTTTGGCAAGGTACCAGAAGGAGCGGGAAGCATTCGAGTTGGAGAGTTAAGAACATTTAGCACGGATGAAATTATTTTAGCAGAGCGAAGAAGAGACTTAGCACAATTCCGGGCCGAAACATAAGAAAGATGTGATTCAGGGGTGGGTTGTCTCCGTTACCTTGTAGGCCCTCTCCTTGTTGTGGACAGCATTAGAGCAAGCGTGATTAAACCAAGGCTTTCTTGAATTAGGCAAAGGATATGAGGAAGGAATGTATGCTTCTATGCCCGAGAGAATAACCTGTGTAATGTGTAAAGCACACACAGATAGCTCCCGGCCATGGAAGCAATAATCAATCCATCGAAATTCAAAGAAGTACTGCCTAAGGGCCTCCCAATCAGCAGCTCCAAAGTGCCACAGACGTAGTTTCTTTGGAGGGTCCACAGGTCGACCGGAGCGATAGGACAGGTAAAGGTAATAAGGTTATGATCGGAGAAGCCCAATGGAGGGAAAAGATTAACAGTGTAAGCAGAAAGATTAGTTGTATGGAAGAGGTCAAGTATGTTGGAGCTCTCTCCAAGGCAGTCAGGGATACGGAAAAGGTGCTGTCCAAGCTGCTCTAGGTCATTAAGGACAGATAAGGTGTAGACTTGTTCACCAGATGGATCAGTGAAAGGAGAGGAGAGCCAAAGGTGGTGGGTGAACATTGAAATCTCCTAGAATGGAGATTTCAGAGAAAAGAGAAATGGATAGAATGTGTTCCATCGTAGAAGTAAGATAGTCAAAGAATTTTTGATAGTCAGTAGAATTAGGTGGTAAGTAAACAGCACAGATATATTTAGTCAGAGTATGACAGGAGAGCCGAAGCCAGAGAGTAGAGAGTTCAGAAGAATCAGGTTCAGGAACATGAGAGCAAGATAGGTCATTGCATACAACAGCCACCTTTGGCTTTGAAATGAGTATAGAGAAAGTAAGAGGATACAGAAAAGGGTTTGGTGTCAATTGCCTCAGACAGCTGAGTCTTTGTTAACCCGTCACGTCCCTACCGATTTCCAACCTCCGATACCCCCCACTCCCAAGCATTTTCAGATTTTTTTTTTTTGCTCAAATCTTCGCTTTTCGTGAGCAACATCGAAAATTCAAAGATAAATCGCCCTCCTGAGGCTATAAATGGTGCTACAGGTGATGAGTCAGCCTTACGTTTTCCCTCTTTCTCAGGGTACCTGGTTAAAGAAAACGAACTATGCAAGGGTTGACTAATTCAAGCCACTTTAAATTACGTATTTATTTATGAATTTGGTACGAATTTATGTGTAGTAAAGACTATATTGGTTTTCACATATTTATATAGGCAGTAGAAGCATTGTTCAGTCACCAAACACATCCACATATGGCACCTTCCTTTATGACATTACCACCTCATCACTTCTGTTTGTTTCTATCTCTAGCTTCCTTATTTCTTTGTCCACCACCTCAGGACCGTGAATTTCGTCACTGGTGAGGCCGTGGGGCAACACACCTTTACTGGCCAGGTTGCAGCTAACAGGTGAATTGCCCAGTGTGGAGGAGATGTAGGGGAGGGGGGTTAGGTGGGGCCAGGCAGTATCCCTGCTTGACAGCAGGTAGAGGAAGGTCTCCCACATATGTCTACCTATAATCACCCATGCAACTTGAAAATTGTGCAAATTATGACCCTTGCAATTGCACGACATACCTATACATCGATGGGTGTAGCTGTGACAAAATGTTGCAACGTACTCATACTTCGATGGGATTCCTCGAGTTACGAAGAGAAGGTGAGGTTTTGCGGAGGAGAGGTGGTGTTCCACAGAAAGAAAGTTAGAAGAAAGGCTGTGAATGCTGCAGAAATTAAGAAGATGTGAGTCAAACAGTGGTTCCAGGCACATTGAGTCATCACCGGGAGAGGGGCGGATGGTGGGGGCATTTATGGTCTTCCCCCCCTGGGGACTCCGAGGCATTGTTAGAAGCCGCCATTTTTCTTAATTTTGAAATGGTTGTTTAGTCTGTACTGTGCATGTAGAATGGTGTAGACAGTTAGAGAAACTTGTATTGGAAAGCACGCTGGCCTACTCTCCGTGTAACTGAAACACTGAAAAAGTTCAACAAAGGCGGATGGTCAGGAACTAGTCCCGAGGGCTGATGAAACGGGAGCTCCAGCTCTCCCTGTCATCAGCTTTCCATCCACCTCGACTGGTGCTTCAGTCTACTCTTAAAAAATTTTAGGCATCATAAATAGCAATTTCATTTGGAGTGTCGGTATGAAACCCAAATTTTATTTAGTATTTATTTTTCACATATGAGATACTGTATGTAGATCTAGTTCTTGCAGTGTATCATGATGGCTGAGGAAAAGTGGTAGTTTTCACAGAAATTTCAATGTGATGCTACATCAGAATGGCTGATCACTTCAAGTCTCAAGAGGATACAGGCAGATATACAGTACAGCAAGATATATTGTGATGGTCTTCACCAACGATTAGAGCAAATGGTAAATGCAAATCCAAATAGTATTTGGAAGTGTCACAAATGTTGTGTGACAACATATACTTCCTCCCTTCATATAGAGCGGCATCTCAAAAGGCAAGCGAAACCATATAAGTTGCCTGAGATTCTCCTAAAGAGAACTAGATTATCTGTTGAAAGAAAATTTGATTTCCGGAGGCACGGCATATTATGCAGTGAGAAATGTGATATAGTGAAAGATCTTAAGCTTCCTGATCGTTGGAGGTCGGCTTCCCTCCGCCGACTGTGCAAAAAAGCCCAAGATGGTAGTGATTTCAAGGACACCATTTTTGAGGCTTGTGAGAGGAGGGGGGGGGGGGGTTGGCCGGGCTGCTGAAGTAAGACTAAATGTTGCAGGAGCCATCAGTGGCTTGCGTGCTGCTGATGACAGATATCATGTTGACTGTAGATCGAAATTTATGTCTTCCAGGTCTTACGCGGCAGCATCAGTAACCAAATCAGATGAAAGTCATCACTGTGTGTTATTCTTAAGCCTATGTGAATTTTTTACTTTGGACAGGTTGAGAGTGTGGAATTCAGTAGAGCTTTACCAGACTTTGCTAAGTTGTAATGGTTACTTGTTAAGCCGAAAATTGCCTATGGCAAAGCTCTCGGAATCCTTTGGTGAAGATATTTTGGTAGTCAAGTACAGAAATTGCAAGTATAGATATCTTCATAAAGAAAGCTTACACTCTCTTCGAAGTTACGAAAGAAGTTACTGGTGATCTACATGCTCCTTTGCTTACTGTATCAAAACAGGTTCAGCACGAGGTTAAACCTATTCCCTATGACAAAACCAAATATGGCACTGAAAATGACAATGTTTCTGTTCTTGAGTCAGATAGTGACACAGTAATGGTTTTGCTTGCTATGTAATCTCCAAAACTTAATACTTCACCTGAAAGCCTTTTAGGATCTATGATAACAGCTACATTGCACAGCCATCCCACAAACCTATATATAGCTCTTGGGGCTTATTAGATATTCCAAACTACTTTTTCGCATTATGCTTGCCTTTGGAGCCACATGCTTCTATGATGAAATTTTAAGATTCAATAAGTCAGCTGCCCATACTGCAGCACAGTACAGTAGCAAGATTGGTATCTCGGACTGTGATTCTTGTTTAGTACAGGTGGTGATTGACATCCTTGATGCAGATATTGCTTCACAAAACGGTAAACTATCCACCCATTCACTTGCAATGCTGGCCACGCACTCATGGTAAACCACAAGTCATCAATTCTTCCATTAAGTGCATCATCATAGCAGAAATGTCTGGGAATGTCGACTATGAGCTGGTCATTCATAGGTGTGATGGACTAAAAGATCTGGAGTTACAGAAGAAAGTTATACAAAAACAGCTTCCTTCTCTCAAAATGGCAGCAAGCCAATGTCTCTTGCAAAAACGAGCACAGCAGCTTGTCTTTGACTTTTTCTAAGATATTCTCTTGAAACCTGGTTGTCCACAGTTCAGTAGATACAACACATCTATGTGTCGTGAACAAGGTCATACAGTTTCTCCCAAGACAGTTTTCAGTTATATAATGCTTACAATCAGAGTTGTATTGAAATCAGTAGACGTACCCCTTAACCCGTCACGTCCCGACCGATTTCCAATCTCCGATACCCCCCAGTCCCGAGCATTTTCGGAATTTATTTATTTTTGCTCAAACCTTCACTTTTGGTGAGAAACATCGAAAATTCATAGAGAAATCGCCCTCCTGAGGCTATAAATGGTGCTACAGGTGATGAGTCAGCCTTACGTTTTCCCTCTTCTCAGGGTACCTGGCTAAAGAAAACGGACTATGGAAGGGTTAACTAATTCAAGCCACTTTAAATTATGTATTTATTTATGTATTTGGTACGAATTTGTGTAGTACAAGACTATATTTGTTTTCAAACATTTATGTAGGTAATAGAAGCATTGTTCAGTCACCAAACACATCCACATATGGCACCTTCGTTTATGACATTACCACCTCATCACTTCTGTTTGTTTCTTGCTGTAGCTTCTTTGTTTCTTTGTTCTCCACCTCAGGAATCACTTTCACCGTGAATTTCGTCATTGGAGAGACCGTGGGGCAACATACCTTTACTGGCCAGGTTACTGCTAACATGTGAATTGCCCAGTGTGGGGGGAGGGGGGAAGGGGGTTAGGTGGGGCCAGGCAGTATCCTCGCTTGAGAGCATGTAGAGGAAGGTCTGCCACATATGCCTACCAAAAATCACCCATGCAACTTGAAAATTGTGCAAATTATGACCCTTGCAATTGCGCAATGTACCCGTACTTTGATGGGTGTAGCTGTGACAAAACGTTGCGACATACCCATACGTCAATGGGATTCCTTGGGTTAAGAAGAGCCTTTCTATGTTCATTATTATCCCTGAAACCAGTGACTATAATTGTATTTTTGTGGCTGAGTTATTGGAAATATATTATTTTGTGGTTTTATTCGAGGAAAAAGAAAAAACTTATTTTCACTGCATATAGCATTTTTAAAAATCACCGCATTGCTAAACCAAAAAACGTGGAAATGGAGCCAAATTTCATATCTCCATATCAATTAGGTGCTCAGGTATGGGCAATTGGTAATCAGCAGCCATCTTGGACGCCATCTGGAATATCGAGTTGCCCAAGGATGACATGATTCCATCCAGCAGATTCTGAAGCTTGAGACTGTGGGCTATCCAACGATACCAAGAACAGAACTATTGACAACATTGGCAGTTTGGCTGGAAAATTTGCCTTTGGCTACCGGACAATACGTAGCGCCCCACCCAAGGGGCTAGTTCAACGCACCCCATTGGACGGATCGCTCTATTGTCCAGAACATCAGTTGGAAATATAGCCATCATCCTCGTGCTGGGATCGATTCTTCATGAGAACTGAAGAGTTTTCAGTTATATACAAGGATACCAGCATAGGTGTTACTCTTATGTTCGTGATTATGGTAGACAGCCTGTTGGTCTATACGTTGTTACTATGGATGATCGTGTATAACACATACAAAGGCATACTGGCTAATACTGTCCCTCGGCCAAATGGACCATCAGCAGCAGCAGCCTATGGCAGACTAATACAAGAAGTCCTCTCCCAACTATAAAGGTTTTTTTTTTTTTTTTAAGTATCCGACTCAGGGCGTTGGGTTAAGAGCCCATTCCCTGTAGCACAGCAATTCTCCTGTAAGCCATACACCTTCACATGACACCACTTCTAACACCCATCGTCCATAATAGGGCTGTTTCATACAGGACTGGTGTATTACTGTTACTAAAGGTGTGTTTGCGACATGCCAGTGGGTCATATAGTAAATCAGTAAAGTCTCTTATCAACGAAATTCATACCCATATACTGTTCCCTGCCCCAACCGGGATCCGAACCTGCAACCATTGGAACAACAGACATACCGACTTTCCTACCACCTCCTCATTTCAGTCTTAGTAAACTGGCGATATGCATTTCCCTACAAAGTCCTCTCATATCTTCCGCTCACGCCATCTACAGGTTTCAACTCAGGCCCTCCATTATTTGTTCTCATCTATTTCATCAACATCATCATCATCATCCAATCCTACGTTGCCCCATGAGGAGCATTGGAGCCTGGGGCCACACAAGTTGGTCCTGACATTTAAGATGAGAGTGACCAGCCTCACACATCCCTGGGTGGCACTATGTGAGCAATAAACCCCAACCATCCCTTGGGTATAAACCTTCACCGGTTCAATCCGGTTGGGGCGCCGTAATTACCCACTAACCACCAGGTACCAAAATTTGGATATATGGTTACCATCCAGCGTAGTAAATGGTTTCCTGGTGTACAGGAAACCATTTGGCTTGTCACTCAATGCAGAGTCACCCAAATAGAGAAAGAAGAGGAATGAATGAAGGAAAGAAAAACAGAAAAGGGAGTGTTAAGTCTCCCGTAGGCAGAAGTACGAGGAAAGAATGAAGGAAAGAAAGACAGAAGAGGATGGAAGGAAAGACGGATGGAGAAGAGGAAATGGCAGACACCTGACAGCAGCACTACATTGAGTGAGTGGATGGTGAGCGCCCCCACCTTCTATTAACCCCTACACCGCAGGGTTGTCTGAGGTTTTCCGTGCCATTCCCGCGGGGATATTCGCGCTCCGACTGACTTTTTAAAAATATTTGCCAAAAATCAGTTATTAGTCCAAGAACATTATAATTAAATATGCACATGGCACATACCTTCAGCTTTCTCCTGGGATTTTTTTTTTAGCACTCGTCGACTACAGTAGGACTTATGGAGACTTCTGAAGTTGGGTAAATAAGTCTCCACTTTACACTTCCCGACATCCCCTAAACTGAATACCACTGCCAGATATTATCCCTAGAAACACTATTCAATGATTTCCAAGTAGTTTGGAATCCATACTCTAAAAAAAAAAACACACTATGAAAGCAATGTAAAATACGAGCATGTACGAGCCTCCCACTCCCGCTAATTCGCAGCTGGTGTTCTGTCATTTCTTACTCATATACCCACTCACACTTTATTATTTCTAGTACTTTATTACACTTGTATATATCGACAGTCCTTTACCGCTTTCCACACGATGTTCAGTAGGGGCATAGGTCACAGGGCCTTTTATAATAGGCGCAAAAGCAGCAGAAATGGACGGGCGTCATTTCACGGAGAAGGACGAGAGCAAACTGGCTGTATCTCGGTAGCAAAGAGTTGAAAATGTCAGATGCTAATGTATATGCTAAGAAATAAGTCGTAGGAAATGTAGACAATACATATAAATTAGGTAGTTCCAGGTGAATATAAATATCACTCAGGCTTCTCCCTTCCTTTCTTATATACATTTATATTACGAGAGTAGCTCATACGGCATATTTCACGGGAAAAAAAAGCATGGGAAATTAGCGAACGAGTGTAGGTTGGGTGTTGCTAAGTGACAATTAGCCAATTCCAGGTGTATGGCACTATCAATTACCTTATTTTATATATATATATATATTATTTTGTATAAGAATAGTGCATAGGGCTCATTTCAATGGATGAAAACAGTGGAAAAATCCGGGGAAGATTTACTTAGCGCAGAGCGGCTGAGCAGACGTCACAAGAGGGTAATGGAGGGGAGGTAGGGAGGAGAGTCTAGAATGGGGGAAAATGGCTAAATTGTCAACAATGGATGGGAGTACTGATGATATTAGCAGCTCTGACTATTGTTGGACATTGGCAGTGCTGATAGATGATACAATTCACCACATGAAAGCCCGAGGGAATTAAAAATAACACAGAGTCACTCAAGTGATGCCCCGCGGTATGATCCATTGCACCTGACCGTCACGAAAGTGATGACCCGCGGTTAAGGGGTTAAAAAAAAAAGAAAAAAAACATTTCTTCTTCAGCCTTATAATTCTGATGATTGTCACTCACCATTTGTGTTAATTGCTTTGCATCAGATACAAACAGATTAGTGGTAGAGTAAATTTACCTACACACATGTAAAACAGAGTGGCACCGCAGCAGCAGTATAAGTAAGGAAATGTGTTTTTGACTAAAAGATGTACAACTTTGTATCTGATCCTCTCACCATGTATTTGTTAATACTATATAACATTCATACACCATAGATGGAGAGTAACAGTTTTGGAGTGTCACTTATATCTGACACTGTCCTGCCCAATATTCACTCTTCCCTTCACCAGTGTAGATATGTTGCTTTTATCTGCATAGTTATAGTATAATTAATGACAATAACCTTGAAAATATATTTCACATTATGCAGCCTAACTGTATATGAACATGTTGACCGTGTTGCAGAAACAGTAACTATTACAGGTATCAAACATTGTAAATTCAGTGCTTTCCA
Source organism: Birgus latro (assembly GCA_018397915.1). Classification (NCBI taxonomy): domain Eukaryota; kingdom Metazoa; phylum Arthropoda; class Malacostraca; order Decapoda; family Coenobitidae; genus Birgus; species Birgus latro. Next base: position 30,419 of record JAGKTI010005143.1, on the reverse strand, counting down.
ACCCTGCTGTACAGTAGCCAGCTTGTTCACGAACATCGCATATAAATCAATCGCAGACTGCAGTCTAGTGGGCATAGAAGATGCGAGATTACGCACCATATCAGGTCTTGTCCTAAAGACTTCCCACACCCAGTTCACATGCAGCCTCTGGTGCTGCATCGTCCGTTCCCTGTTTCTTCGCTTGTATTAACCATGTTGCCCCACAGGTTTTTTATGTGGCAAGTAGTCCCAGGTTGGGATGTTCATTAAACTCTCTCTGGACGATGTGGGCTGCGTGCACTAGGCAGTTTTGTTATGGGTAAACAGTCTCCGTCCGGGAAAAAGGTAGTCTCGCTCACGGAGTGAAAGGAGAAATTTTTCTTCAAAAATTTCAAGATTCTTTGCTGTTGTGAAGCATCCGTCAATTTAAGAGAGAAAACCCACGCTCCGGAGACATACCTATCTCCACATATTACACATGACGTGCCCACTACGTGCATCTTCATGGATGTTTTGGCCATCATATCTGTCATTAGGGAAATAGAGGAAGTGTTATTTCGCATGTTATGACACCCGTTCGTGTTATGCATGGGCGAATTTGCTTAGCTCACTTGGTTTGTTTGTGACAATATTATGGAAATCCTACTGAACAGAATGTCATAAACAACGAGTATGTTGAAGACTAAGTGGAACAGGTATTGAATTATGGAAGAGCAAGATCATAGTTGAAGGATATAGTCAGTTAGCTTTTATTTTCAGATATAGACCGAATGTGGAAATAAAGTTGAGGATCAGCATAGGGCGAGGTGAATAATAATTTAGACCTGTTTTACAAAGATAAGAGAAACAAGGCAGTAGCGATGAATCAGTCCTTTGCCTCAGCTAGCCATTCATTTAGGACCAAACCTGGGAGTGGTTAAAGTCAGACAAATATGAAGTGATTTTATTTCGAGGAAATTAATTACAATTTTAGTGTCACAAGACAAAGGCAACCTGAACATCATTAATCAATTCCGAACCAATATTCGAAAAATGGTTGAGGGTCAGGCACATATAGAGTAACTGAATTTTACGATACTCTGTCGAAGGTAAAGCTTACAGCATAGGGTCAAAAGTTACCCCCAGAAACAAAATTGTGTGGCACGGATGCTGGACCCTGAACTCTCCTTCTTGCTTACTTTGAAAGCAACTCTGCATGCTCCTGGAATACGTTCTGATATACACAACAGTTTTGAATGTGTTATATTTAATACCAACGTGGAATGCACATATTATATTTACTTGTATATAAGCAGCCCAGTGATGGCATCTGTAATGCTAAACCTGCTGTTATTTCTTCTCCAGCAATGTATCTTCCCGTGTGTTATTGAGGAGAATGTTTTTCATCGGTGAATATAACACGAGCCCAGTAATTAAAGTAATCCTGCACGTGATTCTCTACGAATCTGATTCTGCCCTCACGATACCTAGGTGTTAGCTCCTGTTTTTTAGCAAGATTTCTGTGATGAATAGCCGCGCCATGCAATCTTCGTTACACAGCGTGAGCAGTCACATCTAGTTGTATTTGTTCTCGTATGGCCACCGTGTTGGTAAAGGAACTATTCTCCGCAGCGTCTCTTTATCTGCCGATCGTCTTCGGCCATGGTCTTCCTTTGTGGTTGGCCTCCCGGTTTATTGTTCAGGTCTCCACGTTGTGTCCAATGCGTTAGCCATAATTAAACTGTTGTCTTCGATATTCCTAGGGTATTGGTGATTTCCCTTGTAGACTTTCCACTCTCCTGCATACCAATAATTCAACCTCGACGGATGAAAGTGTCTTGCTGCCGGTTTATCGTTTATATTTTTGCCCCGTGCTGGGTTTGTAAATTGCCTCGACACCTTGGTTTGGGATAAATATTGGTAACGTCTTAAAATGGCAACACAAGCAACTTCAAACGATCATGAACCAACGTCACCTAAATATTATTCTTTCAGCGATGAAGATAATATTTTTTTTATCACAGGTTATATTGGGGTCTGTTTTCCATGTATTATGTGTAGCATTATGCAGCACGTATGTTAATCCTGTAACATAGAACATTATATTTAACAAACTTAACGATCTGCAGTGTGGTCTGCCGTAAGGGTACGCCGTTTGCCTACGAACAGTGCTCATGTGAAAATAGTAATTGTATAATGCTTCCTGTTTTTGTTGGCAAATGTTACATAATTTGTACTGGGTATACATTCGGTGATATAATTACTTTAGAAACGAGATTATATTAGTAGTTTACATAATATGGTACAGGCGTCTCCGATAAGCTATTATACATGGGTGGAATCATACTTGTTGGAGACATTTGATGGTCCAGGCTTAGCATTGCTGGGCAAAGTCGGGACCTTGATTGAAACTGTAAGACTTGGTTTCCCTAGTCAATAAACCTGCTTCGGACAGGTGTAACCGAATCAGAATCTATATTACTTCATCTTGTCTTAGCTCGTTATATATGTCTCTTCCGGCGTAATATAATTATCAGGAAGTATTCAGAACAAAGTAACCAATTTCTACCAACGTATTGAAGCAGTATTATTTCAAAAACTTCTTTGTGGAGGGCATATTTTCTTGTCAAAATCGCATGGAGAAAGCCAGAACAGAATATCAGAGGTTCTAAGATGGCAATGGAAGTGTTAAATCAGGCATGGTATATTTTTCACACCAAGTATGCTGTCTCAAGAGGTATACCGAATTTAAAGCAATCTCCCTAACACCCTCAGTTCTTTAGCTTTCTGTTTATTTACTCTCTCAACCGTCAGATGATTTTATTCGGCACTGCCATGAGCAGACGATATTTCTAAGCATTTGTTTATAGGCTTGTTCATTGATATAACTCACTGGCTGGGAGTTTAAGTACATAGACCGTGCGAGGTGAGAACGGGCCTAACCTTCAGGGAGTCGCATGTAGTGTCATGGTTGGAGGCCGCTTTCCTCATCAGAGATATATTGCATTTTTGGAAGTCTTTGGGCCCTGGCTGGGGACCCTTATTTGAAAAGGGCCCAATGCAGACACACAGACAGCACGTAGTTTCAGTCGGGGCCCTGATGTAAGGTAACCTAATTTTAGAAATGAAGTAAAGAGAGAATGGAAGGGAGTTATGAGAACAAAATTGCTGGTTAATCGAAATCGATTTATACCTGTCGACTACCGAATGTCTGCAAACCCATTCGGATGGCTGACGTCATTAATATCTATTTTCTTATTCCAGACGTTGTTATTCAGTGACTTCGAACATTGGGGGCGGATGATAAAAACTATATTTAACTCACCAGTTCGCGAAGTCCCCATTTTTTTTTTTTTTATGTGTCCGACTCTGGGCATAGGCTTCACAGCCTGCTATCAAGGCCCAGTCGTCCTCCTACAATCTACATGTCACCACTTCGGCGCTTAACACCCACCGTCCATATTGAATACATGCTAGGGCTGTCTCATACAGGACTGGTGTATTGGTATTAGCGGGGTCATTTTTACGACATGTCGGCGGGTCTTCTGGTAGATCAGTAAAGCCTGATTTAATGAAATTCAAATCCTTAAACTGTTCCCTGCACCAGCGAGGATTCGAACCTGGGTCCCACGGGACCGCAAGCCAACTCTCATGTAGCCAAATAAATCTACTTGGAATCAGGGTTCATACTACCTAAAGAATCCATCTGATAATTATTACACATAAGCAAGTACCAATCAGAGAGACAGCGACTTGGAGGTTAGTGGCTTCCCTGCTATCCCCTCCTCTTCTCAGAGCGTCCTGTGGCTCTGCCGACTGGCGACTTGCAGTTTGGGTAATATCTGATGTGAGGTGGCCTGTGTGTGCGTGTGTATGAAGGAGAGAGAGAGAGAGAGAGAGAGAGAGAGAGAGAGAGAGAGAGAGAGACAGTCAGTCTTATGAATAGCTTATCGACTGCACTAGCGGTTATTAAGGTGGATAACCACTATGGGTTTTAGATGTGAGGAGAGCAGATTTTGCAACCTCCACCTTCCTCAGTCAGTGGGGAGTGAGGGAGGGTGAGGAACTGTACTGTTTAGAAGGGGAAGGGGGGAGTGAGACGGGTAGGGAGTTCAGGGGAAGAAATGGGGGGAGGGGAATATGGGAGTGAGTTTCAAGCTGACAGAAAGGGAAGGGATTATGTTTTATGACAGCGGTAACAGACAGTAATCACATCTGTATATGATGTATTGATTTTACAAACAGATTATGTCATTCTATAGTTTGTGGAAATTAACTGATTTTTGTATCGAATAAAGCATTGATAAAGATGTTCTTCGCCTTCTGGCAAAGCAAGACATCAGCGATTTTTAAGGTTAAGTGAACACCCACTGGATCAGTCTATGATACGAACCTTCATAATATCATTTGATTATCATTGCAATTATTTATTAACTAAATGTACTACGGCATTATGGAAAACATCCTTACGTGTGATTACTCATACTAGAGTCCTCTAATTATATGATTCGTATCTATGTGTCACGTTTGTCCAGTGATTGGCAACCCATTTATTCATTTTCCCAGACTCAACAGACGCGTAAATACGTCACGGGATGCGGGTATGCCAACTGCCAAACCCAAGCCTCGCTCTTCTACTATACCAGGTTCATATGTTGCCGATTGTTCATAGGGCAGTACAGTACTTAGGAGAAATGGTAATGCGAGTGTGTGTGAAGAGGGGAAGGCCCAGCAGGAAGGGAATTGTGAAGGCTGAGGACAGTGTGGTCCAAGAAGTGGGTAGGGAAGCAAGAGCACCTGACGTGGGATGGCAGTAGCCTGGATGCATGATGTGATAGAGAGTGCCTCCACGAGTGTGCGTGGCACCACCAGTGCCCCAGCAAGTTAGTTAAGCAGAGGCATAGCATATGTATCCAAGGAGAGGAAGCCCATTGTATTTTGGAGTAGGAGAGAGGTCACCGAGAGCAGGATGTCGGGCATTAAAGTCACCCACATAGATCATGCCCCTAATTGTACGAGAAGGGCAGACCGGGAGATTAATCCTTCCAGGGGCAGCATATACATTACACAAGCGGATCCTATCATTGCTTACTGTTATCTCAAAAAATTAAAAGGTCATATCATCATTTGCAGAGCAGTAGAGAAGTTGATGCAGTATGGAGGAATGAATGTAACTAATGAGACCATTCCTGGAAAAGTGAACATAGCAAATATAGCCAGTAAGTATGGAAGCTTATTCCTCAGGTATAGAGTGACCAACAAAAGCTTCTTCAATTAATATAACATGCAGGTGATGGTGACATACACAGCTCTTGAGTGCAGCGGTTTTCGAATGACTTCTGACATCAAAGCCATTCCAAGAGGTAACATGAAGTAGCATTTGTAAGCAAATTTACAATTAGGTTTCCGGGAGTCATGTGGAGATGAGGAGGCAGCAGGAGCACTACTTTGTGGTGTAGGTGTGAAGGGTCCTTTTTCGATAGATCACTGATCCTCTTGAGGTGAGAGGAGATAGCACTGAGCTTCCCTGTGACGGTGATGACAGTAGTGATGATAACCTGATGAAACTCAACAAGAGATGTGTGTGCTTCCGGTGCTGGTGCGCTGACTGACCAGGCCATTGATGCATGCCTTAATGGCATCAAAACGTGCTGTAAGCGGTGTGCACCGAGACATCAGAGATGCAATGGCTTCATAGAGGGCGAGTACTTGTGCAGAATCGGGAGTGGATGAAGAGACACGTGAAGTAGTAGCGTCGGGTGTTTGTGGTGGAGGTGGTGGAGGTGAGTGTGGTAACAGCTCTAGGAGTCGCCACAGGGCCTGAACATTTGGTGCAGTCATGCCACACATTGACTCCGGGCCTATAACAATGAGGACATTTCCACTGTGAGCCGTCCGGTGCAGGTATGGATAGCAGTTCCGAATTAGAAGTAGCAGCAGTGGTGTTGGTGAAGGGGTGCAATATGGGCAAGTCCACAAAGCATTGTTGGTGGCACACCACGCACACTTCAACAAGGCAGAGCAGTAGCGTGATATATGTCCAATTCCCCAGCATTTCAAACGCCACAAACGCCACAGCTGTTCGTCCTCCATTCTGCATAGCTCACAGGATGGGAGACAAGGGAGGAAAATGAAGTTGACAACTGGCAGAGGAAGGTCTGGGAGGCTCCAGGTGACAACAAGCCGTTTGATGGGCGTCCCATTTTGATGGAAACGACGAGCAATGAAGATGCCGAGGAGTTCTTTGGCTAAGGAAGTTTCAACATCGACATGGTAGCATGTGATAAAGTCGGGAACTTGTGGGGCCTGCCGACTGGGTCCTGAACATCCAAGGACAAGAACTCACTGCTCGTGAAACTATCTATGATGTCCCTACGTAGTCTTGAGATATAGACGAAGCAGGAGGTGACAGCAAACATCTTGACCTCAGATAGCTCCCAATCGAGACGGAACATCTTCTTGACCTCAAACAAGCAGCGAAGCTTTATATCGACAGTCAGGTACTCTTTGAAGAGGACTTTGACATACTCAGCCGGGGGAGCAAATACTGAAGGGCTGATGCATGTAGGGAAGGTGTCTTCTGAAAACTGAGGCAAGAGAGGAAGTGATCATGAACCTTGTGCAGAGAAGTTTCATTATGCTTGGATGTTTTTGCAGCAGAAGACAATGGTTCACTCTCGGTATTGGCATGTTCCATGGCGAGTTTGGTGGAGGTAGAGCCCTGCATGACATGGTGGGAGGCTACAGGTTAAGGCAGTCTGGAAGTCACCACAACTGCAGGAGGTGTGGAGCCCTTGTGTCTATGAAGGTCAAATGGGGGCCAGGTTTCCTCAACCGGGACCTCGTGATCACTGAGTGCTAGGTCGATCTCAAGATCAGGGAGGGTGGCGGGTCCAGAGTATTCCATATCACCCTAATAGGGTAGATTTAGAGCACTGGCATCACCTTCTTCAGTAGAGTGAAGTTTGTGCATGTTCTCTGGCGGAGTGACATGGCCATGATGATACTACATGTCACGCTCCTGACACTGCACATGCATAGACACGGAAACTTCCAACCGGGGGGGATTGGCCAGGTGTATGGGTTTTTATATAAAAAACACTGACAATTCCAGAAACCCTTGAATTCCCAGGTGATACTATAGTGAAGACTAAATCCTAGGAAAGCTCTCTGCCAAGGGGTAGGGTGGCAGCTTGCTAGATCCTTCAGAATTTCGTCAAAATCAGGAAAGCTTGCTCACGGTTTTGTTTACTTGCTGCGAGTGCCAGCTAGTTCTTTTGTAGTGTATATGTACCTCAAATGATCCTGTTTATATGCTTTGCTGTTGACAGGTAATTCAACTTCTATCTTTACTCCTAGATCCTTGTCTTCTTTTATATAACTAATCCTTCTACTTTTCATTTCACATTCTTACGCCCATTCCAAGGACATGGCATCTTATTTATAATGAAATACGTTTCCCAAGTTTGGCTTCAGTCACACAGTTTCTCCTAAGCAAATTACAACTCTTTACGGCTTTCGTCATATTGGATTTATTTCACAGCTTTTGCATCACCTACAAACATATTTGTTTAACTATTTAAACCAACTGGCATGTGATTTACCAATACCAAAAACAGACTAAGAGCGAACCCTGATGCTCCCCATTACTCACATTCCCCGTCTGAGAATACTTTCCGATTATAACCCTTCCCATTCCTCTTCCCATCAAATACATCTCCATCCATTTCAAGAGTTTAACACCTCCAATAGTTTTTATTTTCCACAACAGTCTTCTGTGTGGCACCCAGTCAAATACCTTCCTTAGATCCAGGAGCACACAGGCTACCCAGCTCTGCCTTTCTTGTATTATGTCCACCATTCTGCTGTAGATACTCAGTGCAGGTAAGTTAGTGACAATATAATCCATTCCTGAATTTAAACTGCTGTGATAACGACAAAAAAAAGTCAAGTTTTTTCTCAAAATTAATTGTCAGCAATTTTGCAACTGATGCTGGTGTAGGATACCAGTCTATAAACACGAGCAGATGAATCTTCTGTAGCTTCTTTACAAACACGAGCATACGCAGAAATATGCAGAATTTTTAATCTCCGATGGTATTTTACTGTCACTGCATAGTACTCACATACTTTTTTTTTTCGTAATTGTATTATGTGCACATTTTTCTCATTAATTTAAGGTGAGCCCCGTGCCTAAAAATGAGGTCACATAATACTTTTGATGTTCGAATGTCTTGGCGTGTTGGTTCTATGCGTCAAGAGATGAAGATTTGTCTGTTGTACACATATGTAAGAATATTTCTTGATTAATAGTTTTATTCAAATACTCTCAGTGGTCACCAGCAAAGGTATTAAAATAAAAAAATAGGATTTTCATCAAAGAGACTACGGTACCGAAGGACGGAGAGTGCAGAGGCAAAGAAACAAGCTTGACAAAGATGGTCTATGATTCATCTCTCAACTCATATATACAGAAACTTTTCACCATCTGAGAAGCAAACATTAGTGCATATATGTCCAAGTGTTATTATATAGAGATAACTGGCGTACAACTGCTTACATTTCACAAATACCGACCATTATATGCATTGCAGGAATCTGTTATTTATGGGGTAAATAACGATCAGTACAACTAATTGTTATGCTGCGTGTGAAAGGGTAAGACTTCTCGTTCCTTAGACACGGAGCCTGGAGCGTGGTCCTCTTTCTAGACCGGGTAGGGTTCTTTAAGGGGATACTGTAACACTTGGCGAAAAAATCTAAACTATTTGGAGTTAAGACTTGAAACTTCCCACATGAATAGGCACTTATGTTGCCTACATTGTGTGTGAACAAGAACGATATACATAAACGTATATGTATACATATACCCATACGTATACGTATACATATAACGAATCTTTAAATATTCTTAATTTTTTGACTGTCATTACTCATTTGATATCTTTACCACCTTACACAAAAGGTCTGTAAAAATTTCCCATACATCATTGAATGTTGCCTTGTCATATTTCATGTATGACGGACGGAATATAAAATCCGGGTTTTGGTGACTTTCTTCCCCTACTATACTTAAATCCTTCACATTTCCGGCAATATCTTAACATAGGGTTCTAGCTTCTGTCAAAAACAATATTCCCTGGTAGTCCCCAGTAAATCTGATTGATTTTCGAATTTCTGTGATTTTTTAAAGACAAAATTTATTGAACAGAGATATGGCCTTTTAAAGTCTTGAAATGGTTGTATCTGCCTTACTTCTTTCATGATTTGAATGATTTTCGCATGTCTTACTCATTAACATAAAGAGATAATGTACCCTAAAAATCATCAAAATATTCTAATAATAAGTAGTATCAATATTCTAATAATAAGTGCTATATAGGAAGACCTACAATATGTAACAGATGTGGCACTATCAAAAAAAACTTTTTTTGCACCTTTGATGTTTTTTTTTTTTTATCAAACCTCACTGCTGGGGGTTCTCAGAGTGCCTAAACTATTGGAAAGAGGTTTACTTTAACCAGTAGTGGGTGCCTTCTCTTTCCTTATTAGACGCCATTATGTCAAAGGAGGTAGTGGCACACCTCCTGCTTCATATGTCGTACCCTCTGCTCGCTTCTTTCTCTCTTCTTCCTGCATAGCCTTGATCCTTTTCCTTTCTTCTTTACATGGGGAAGCTGTGATTAGTGGTGGTGGTGGTGGTGGTGGCACTGGGAGGGTGGACGCGTCAGCTGATGGTAGCGGCAGTTGTGATTGTAATGATTGTTTTTTCTTCCCATTCAGTTCCTTCAAATGCTTTCTTGAACTTTTTCCTATATATTTGGCCACCAATAATGAATGTAGTTGTAGCACACAAGGGGTGAAAACAACATGAATGGCATAACAAAGCCAGTAAAGCAAGCCAGACTCAGGAAACAGACGAGCGGGCTTACACTCTAAACGTTCGTCCTGCACTGAGTGTGATGATGATGATGATGATGAGATTCGCCACACGGGTGTGGCACGGGCTCAGGGTGGAGAGCCCGTAGGTGACGAATCAGATGATAAAAGAAAGAGGAGCGTCCACTGCATGGCAGCAGATAGACGCAGACGTGAGAGAAGAAATTAAGAAGGTGGCGCTATGACTAGCGAGGCGGAGGGTAAGAGGAGACAGTAGAGAGAAGTGAAGAGACAGAGGAAAGAGCAACAATCTCAGCAGCAGTGTCTGAGCGTGAGACACGCCTGACAAGACGGTTGTGAAGAGAGAGACGCAGAGAAAGAGTGGAAGGGCAGTCCAAGAGATAGTGCAGAAGAGGCCAGTCGTCAATTTGGTGACAGTAAGGGCACGGGTCAGGTTGCTGCCCAGAAATCTGGGAAAAGCAGGGGTGCCCAAGCCGGAGGCGGCGAAGACCTACTATGAGAGCGTTAGGGGTGTGGGGCGGGGCAACAAGTGGCTGGTAACGAGTTGCCCGCGCAAACCACGAGGCAGATCGTGAGCCAGCAGCAACCTGATCCTCATGAGCCTCACAAGTGAGTTTAATGGTGGAGGTGTAGGCTTTTCTCTTAACACTCGCGAGGCTGTGCCCTAAGGGAAAGGTTACAGTGGGAGAGCGGTGGCACGCCGAGCAGCGGCATCAGCTGCTTCATTGCCGTGGATACCCACATGGCTGGGTAATGTCGGTGCCCCGGCGTGCAATTGTGGCCACGTGGTAGCTCCTTTTGGTTCAGGCTAGAGTTGCAAGAGGCTACCATGAACACAGCAAGAAAAACAACACATCTGGTGTGAGAATTCAGTGAAAATTCACCTTTATTCACTACACACACTTTGTCCATTTACTGCCATGCCCCCCCCCCTCCACGTGCTTACGACCTTTGTCCCTTTAAACTCTCGCCCAGGCATTTAAATTGGTGCCGGAGGGGAAATACTGGTCAGATAATATGTAACAATAGTTTAGGAACATTTTGAGACAGGTTTTGTAATATGTGATTTTTACAACCCCATGACCCCCCCCCCAGGAGTAGCAAGGCAACCAATGGGAACAGGGCATAAAAACTCAGCGCAACAAACCTTACACATATATTACCATAATTACTCTACTGAGACAAATACACAATGACACACTTTACAAGAAAATACTGCACACAAAAAGACAGGGCCATAGGACTCGGCGACAGGAGAGTGTGACTGGAGCTTGCTGTAATGTGAGGCCCGGCTGTAGTGGAGGGCCTAGAACGGTGGCCTGCGTCAGGAGATCCCTGGTCGTCGGGCTGCTAATGTTCATCCGGGGCCTCGTCAGGAGGCCCCTGGTCATCGGAGCGTCCAGAGCGGCCATCGTCAGGAGGCTGGGCTGCTGATATTCATCTGGGGCCTCGTCAGGGGGACCAAGAGGGGCCGGGAGGCTTGGGCCTAGGGTCTAGGCCCAAACAAGGAGAGCAGGCGTGCTTGTCTGCACCTACTCTGTCGGGCAGGAGGTGATCTGGTAGGGCTTGGGAGGTTATGCCCCGGGGTTTTGGGGATGTCTCAACTGATCCGAGGGCTGCGGTCTCGCCGTTGAGCCTTCGTCAGGTGTGGGCTGCAGAAGCTTGTCATTGCAGAGTCCAACAGGCGTTGGGGCTGCCAAGAGTCAAGCCGTAGGGCTAGAACCCCAGGCACCAGAGGCCCTTTCCAGGCCTCCTCTAGTTGCTGCTCCAGGTGGAGGATGTCCCTGTTGGGAAAATGGGGGTAGGGTACCCAAGCTGCCGAAGGTGAACTCCAGCAGGCTCAGGAAATCCTCAGGTGGGGAAGGCACTGGAGTAGGGGAGGCAAGGGGCAACCATAGTTGTTCCCTCCCCGGTGCGGCAGGTGGCCGTCGCCAAGTCCCCTAAGGCACAATTGGCGGAGCGGCTGGTGGCCGACTCCTCCCCTGTGCGGCTGGTGGCTGTCACTAAGGGCTCGTGCCCCTAGCTTCCAATGGACAGAGTGTGGCTGGTGGCTGTCGCTTACCCAAGGGCGCTGTGCCCCGCAAGGACTACACCACTCATGCGGCTGGTGGCCATCACAGGAGCGCAGGTGCAGCAGGGTGGCCGTCACCGGTGTTCCACTTCTCAGAGGGGCCACAGGGGTGCGGCTGGTGGCCGTTGCTCTCCTGCAGGTGCGGCTGGTGGCCGTTGCTCTCCTGCAGGTGCGGCTGGTGGCCGTTGCTCTCCTGCAGGTGCGGCTGGTGGCCATCACCAATGGGGGTCCCTCCTGACGGAGGTGCAGCTGGTAGCCGTCACCCGTTCTTTTGGATTTTTAGATGGAGCAGCTAAGTGGCCATCTCCTAGGTGCGGCAGGGTGGCCGTCACCTGTCCGCCTTTTATGGAGTTAGATCAAGGCAGGCTGGTGTCCATCTCCTTCCCGCATGCAGCAAGGTGGCCGTTATGCGGTATGATCTGAGGAAGGGAAGCAGCGTCTGAGCGGCTGGTGGCCATTTCCTGCTGGCTATCTGGGGCAAGTAAACTAGCCCCACCCCTAACCTGGCGAGGGCTGGTCTGGTGGCGATGTAGTCCGCCGTGAATGGGAACTCCATGGCGAGTAACCTGAGCATGAGAGGGGCGTGCGGGAAAGACGCAGGTGTGCATGTCATGCATGGATCCCACACTGCTTATTTCCACCCCTTGGGTATCTCCTTCTGGGGTGGGTGCCTTGGCCAGGTCAGGTCCGTGGGGTGCTTTGGTATTTTGCCACGTATTTTGTGTTTCGCTTCAGGTGCTGTGCATTTCACTAAGCTTATTAGTATTCGTCTTTATATGAACTCACGCCATTGTTAAAGTCATGGATATTACTGTCAGTCAAATTAGTAGATTTAAATGCTGTAAAAAGATTAACCCCTTAACAACGGGGTTGTCAGAGGTGCGCCGTGCTCATCCCACGGGGCAAATCCGTGTTCTGACTTTTTAAAATATTTGCCAAAAATCAGTTATTAGTCCTAGAATATTATAATCATGTATGCATATGGCACATACCTTCAGCTTTCTCCTGGGATTTTTTTTTTTTTAGCACTCATCGACTACCATAGGACTTGTGGAGACTTCTGAAGTTGAGTAACTGTCTCCACTTTACACTTCCCGACATCCCGTAATATGAATACCACTGCCTGATATTATCGCTAGAATCACTAATCAATGATTTCCAAGTATTTTGGAATCCATACTAAAAAAAAAAAAACACTGTGAATGCAACGTAAAATACGAGCGCGTACAAGCCTCCCACTCGCGCTAATTAGCCTCTGGTATTCTGTCATTTCTCACTCATATACACACTCAGACTTTATTATTTCTAGTACTTTATTACACTTATATATATCTACAGTCCCTTACAGCTTCCCACACGGTGTTTAGTAGGGGTAGAGGTCACAGGGCCTTTTATAAATGGCACAAAGCGGCAGAAATGGAGGGGCGCGACTGCAACGTGATTTCACCTTGAAGGACGAAAGTGAACTAATTGTACTGTACGTATCTCGGTAGCCAAGAGTTGAAAATGTCAGCTGTTAATGTATATGCTAAGAAATAAGTTGTAGGAAATCTAGACAATACATAATAAATTAGGTAGTTCCAGGTGAATATAAATATCACTCAGGCTTCTCCCTTCCTTCTTATATACATTTATATTACGAGAGTAGCTCATACGGCATATTTCACGGGGGGAAAAGCAGGGGGAATTAGCGAACGAGTGCAGGTTGGATGTTGCCATGTGATAAATAGCCAATTCCAGGTGTATGGCACTATCAATTACCTTATTTTTCATATATATTATTTAGTATAAGAATAGGGCATAGGTCTCATTTCAGTGGATGAAAACAGTGGAAAAATCCGGGGAAGATTTA
>JAGKTI010005143.1:0-11706 GCA_018397915.1 Birgus latro | reverse complement strand
GGGGGTTAGGTGGGGCCAAGCAGTATCCCCGCTTGACAGCAGGTAGAGGAGGGTCTCCCACATATGCCTACCAAAAATCACCCGCGAATGTTGAAAAATGTGCACGCAATGGGCCTTGCAATTGAGTGACACATGATGCACGTCGGTGGGTCTGTCCACGGAAAAAAGCAGCAACGTCCATCATACATCTGTGGTACTCGGCGGGTTAAAGACTATGCAAAGATCGCCACTCCTCTAACCCACTTACTAAAGAAGAATGTACCCTTTGTATAGACTAACGATCCATCACAGGCTTTCCAAGGAGTAGACTGTAGCACCAGTCGAGCAGGGCAGTACTCCCAAGGTGGATGGAAAGCTGATGACAGGGAGAGCTGAATCTCCCATTTCATCAGCCCTCAGGACTTGTTCCTGACCATTCCCCTTTGCTGAACATTTTCAGTGTCTCAGTAACACAGAGAGTAGACAGGCATGAGCTCCAATACAAGTTTCCCTAACTGTCAACACCTAACTACATGCACGCTACACACTACACTTCCTTTTCAAAATTTGTAAAGATAGCGCACGTAAACCATGCCACGGAGTCCCCAGGGAGGGTGGACCATAATTTTTTTTTTTTTTTCTTTATGTGTCCGACTCTGGGCATAGGCTTCACAGCCTGCTATCAAGGCCCAGCAGTCCTCCTACATACCAACACCTCTACATGTCACCACTTCGGCGCTAACACCCACCGTCCATATTGAATACATGCTAGGGCTGTCTCATACAGGACNAGGGTGGACCATAATTTTTTTTTTTTTTTTTTATGTGTCCGACTCTGGGCATAGGCTTCACAGCCTGCTATCAAGGCCCAGCAGTCCTCCTACATACCAACACCTCTACATGTCACCACTTCGGCGCTAACACCCACCGTCCATATTGAATACATGCTAGGGCTGTCTCATACAGGACTGGTGTATTGGTATTAGCGGGGGTATTTTTACGACATGTCGGCGGGTCTCCTGGTAGATCAGTAAAGCCTGATTTAATGAAATTCGAATCCTTCAACTGTTCCCTGCCCCAGCGAGGATTCGAACCTGGGTCCTTCGGGACTGCAAGCCACCTCTCTACCGATCGAGCCACCACCTCCGTGTGTGTGTGTGTTCTAATACTTTAGTTAAAACAGAAAGCTATCGATCTCGAGCCGTTCTGTATATCCTTCACGACTGCCCTAACCCCCCCGCACGTGGCCAGGAAGAGGCTGCACGCAGGAAGATGTATATGAACGTTCAGGATTTTCTAGCTCATTTGTTAACTACAATACCAGGACTCTGAGAAAAAATGCACGAGAAATTACTGAAGAAAAGCATTTAAAAAAGTATGTGTTAACAAATTGTAAAGACACACACGCACACACACACACACACACACACACACACACACACACACACACACACACACAGAGTAAAAAGGGTACAGTATTAATCAAGTATGTCGGTGTTTCGATTGAATAACAGTGGCGGTGACAGAAGCGGTAGAGAGGCGGCCTGCAGTCTTAATGCACCCAGATTCAAATCCCAGCTGGGGCAGGGAACAGTTTAAGGATTTGAATTTCTTAAAAAAACAGACTTTTCTGATCTACAAGATGACCCGCCGACACGTCATAAAAGTACCCCCGCCAATACCAACCAATGCACCAGTCCTGTATGAGACAGCCCTAGCTTGTATTCAATATGGATGGTGGGTGTCAGCGCCGAAGTGGTGACATGTGGAGATGTAGGAGGATTACTGGGCCCCAAGGATGACTACTGGGCCTTGGGAATAGACCCTGAAGCCTTTGCCCAGAGTTGGACACGTTATAAAAAATAAATAAATAAATAAAAAATAAAAAATATATATTCTACACACATATAAAGCCCCAGCTCTAGATAATATATGCGTTTTAATTTCGACAAAAATAAATAGATGAAAGAAAAGCATTCGGGAGCCGGATGCTAATCGCCTAACAGAATATGCTGTTGGCTAAGTCCAAGATTTAGGCCATATCTTAATACCCTGAAGGTTTCATGTTGATAGCTCAAGCCGTTCATGAGATATAATAGTGCTAAAGACGAGCAGTAAAAACTGGTTGACCTTTGGCAGCCATTTTGATGACCTTGACCTTAACCCCGAGTGCCCACTTTCCAACTCGTCCAAGATTTTGGCCATATCTTCACACCCTGAAGGTTTTATGATGATCACTCAAGCCGTTCATGAGACATGATGGGAACAGGCATACAAACACACACACAGACACAGACACACACACACACACACACACACACACACACACACAGGGGCAGCCAAAAACATTTATCGCTCCTCCTTCTAAAGGCGTGCGATAATGAATAAATAAATGTGAGTGTTGACAGACCTGAGTGCTGGGTAAGGAAGGTGGAAGTCTGGGTTGTTTTTACAGCTGCTGCCACGACCCCCATCACAAGCAGGGCAGGACGAACCACCATCATTTTGCCTTCACCCTCCTGATAAAATATATTGGCTTAGAACAGTAAGTTATACTTTAATGTGCACAATGAACACACCATTCTCTATCAGTTAACCCTTTCAGTGCTATGACTACCTTTTTTTTATGCAAGAAAGAAGGAACCAAAGGCCAGGAGCCCGCAAACCGTTTCTTCCAAGAAAAAAAACAAAAACAATACAAGAGAGCCAAGTTCAAGATCCGTTCATTTCGAGATGCCTGGACACACTGCGTTTGAAAGACTGGATATCATAGGAAGTAGGAAATACAGACAAAAGAAGACAGTTCCAGAGTTGACCTGTTGCATAAATGAAGGACAGGGAGTAACGGTTAACTCTTGCATTAGAGAGCTGGACAGAAAAGGAATGAGAGTTTGTTGTTAGACGGGTTCGAGGTGGAGGGATGGAAGCAGACAGTTCGGATGAGCATTGACCATTGAAGTAGCGATAGAAAAGAGATAAAGATGCAACAGTGCGACAAAGAGACAAAGGTTGAAGGGAGCCAGTAAGAGGAGGACAATTAATGAGACGAAAAGCCTTTGACTCCACCTATTGAGAAGAGCTTTATGTGGGGACCCCTCCCCAAACATAAGAGCTGTTTTCTAAACAGGGGCGAATAAAATCCGTGCATAACGTCAACAACTGTGCAGGGTTAAAGAAGGTACGGAGACACCTTAGCACACCCAATCTCTCAAGAGCAGATTTTACAAGAGATTAAATGATTTTTTATTCAACATGGATGTCTTCCTGGCTGATAATGTGGCCTTATGCTCCCCCTCCCCCTTCGCCTCCACTCCCCAGCAAAAAAAAAAAAAAAAAAGGAAAACGAAACTCTAATGTCTGTACCTACGACAGCATCAGTTTCAATTTTTTTTTGGGGGGGGGAAGCATATTGAGTTTGACCACTGCAGTTCACAATCAAATATGCTATAATACTAGCCATGTATCTGTCTATCTATATGTGTAGCGCAACCAAAACTGGAAAAAGATTGCGATGAAACCTGGCAGATCGGTTGTAGCTGGGTCACAGATGCGTCCATTTCAGTTTCATGTCATTGAAACTTTCTAAAGGGGTGCTTTGTCCCCTAATAATTGTCCCCACTGGCTTTACATTTTGCAGGACGCGTCAGTCGGAGGTTGTCCGGCATAGATGCAGCTATTCGTCGGTTTCCTGCAGTGGGACGCGCTGTTGAAAAGCGGCCTTCATTTGAACAGTCAAATATCGCACAAATGATGCAAAAACTATTGCAAGTAAATGAAAAGTGTTTGGCTTGTCGGGTGTTAGTGAAACAGCTCCTGCTGTGCAGGGGAAAACATGAATTGTTGAAAATTGGTCATCTTTAACACAATTAGGACACTTAAATCTAAATATAAGAATATAATTTAGCATTGTTAGCACTAGTGCTATTTTTCACATACGGCTGTGTAAACAGATTCCCCATACGTTCAGCCATTTTGGTGCAATTGCGTGATGACTGAAACCCAACCACTGTAGATGCAAAGGATTGAAATTCGAGGGCGACGCCAGAAATCCTTCCACGTAGGGGGTGCGATGATAAGACTGAGGGAGTCAGAAGGCAAAGGTGAGGTGCAGGAGGCTGGATTGCGGTAGTGGATGCAGGAATTGGCGAGTGAGGAGATGGCGACTAGTTGTCTTAACAGGTATTTCAAGTCGATCATGATGACCTGATTTTGTTATGGCAGTCACGCCCTGGAAAATAATGTACTTTTGCTCATATACCATATTAATAATATCTTGGAACAGACATCAAGGTATTCTTGATTAGTGATTACATGTAGACCAACGAGCAAACTACTGCAACGACACCGGAAGAAACAAGAACAAATTTTTAAATTGTCTGTAAAAATATGATCTTATATCCATGCATATATATTTAGGTAAACTTTATAGAAATGATATTTAACCGCTAATACCAATACACCAGTCCTGTATGAGACAGCCCTAGCATGTATTCAATATGGACGGTTGGTGTTAGCGCCGAAGTGGTGACATATAGAGGTGTATAGTATGTAGGACGACTGCTGGGCCTTGATAGCAGGCTGTGAAGCCTATGCCCAGAGTCGAACACATTAAAAAAAATAATAATAATAAATTAAATACATTTTTTTCAGTCGGTTTTTCTTTCTAAATGTTTGTTTGATAGATTATTGTCGTAAGTCCCGGGGCACCTTTTAATCAAGTAGCTTTCGACCATGATTAATATGGCTGTGGTTTCCCCTCGCCAGGCAGGTGTATGATAGACTAACTTCTCAGTAAGAGTTCTCACCTAATATTAGATGCCTTCATTATACCTGAGGGTGTCAGTCATGTCAATATCTCGCTTCATGGTGGGATTGATCATCAATGTGTACAAGCATTTATAATAAGTCCACATCCTTATTATCCCACATACAATACACACACTAGGCCAGATTCTTTCAACTGATGAGTAGAATATTTCCTGGTACAGACCGTCACGCCATCCTTTTATCCACGCAATCCTCCACTCTACTCCACCAAGGTACTCCATGCACGGGGTTCCAGCACAAACCCTGGGCTCGTTTTCTCGTCGGTTAAGGAAGTTCTCTAACACCTCTCACTAACCGATTCAGTTTTGGATACAGCTGGTCAATGTCGTTTTGAACGTTATTTATGCAGAGTATGGTTATATTCCCTGCGTGTCATAAAAGGCGACTAAAAGGGACGGGGTGAGGGGACTCGGGACCCCCTCCTAAAAAGTGACAGGGTGAGGGGACTCGGGACCCCCTCCTAAAAAGTGACAGGCCAGAAAAATTGATGGGGGAATGAGTTATCCCATACCCTGAAAGTTGGGTCTATGAATGTGCGTGGATGTAGTACGATTGAGGCTGAAAGGGAGGAGATTGGGAAAATGTTTGTGAGAAGAAAGTTGAATGTGTTAGCTTTGAGTGAAACGAAGATGAAAGAGAAAGGTGAGTCTATGTTCGGGAGTGTGAATGTGTTTGTGAGAAGAAAGTTGGATGTGTTAGCTTTGAGTGAAACGAAGATGAAAGTGTTTGGAAGTGTGAATGGAAGATTGTCAGGTGTTGATAGAGGAAGGGCAAGAGAAGGTGTGGCCTTGTTAGTGAACCCGGAAGTACAGCAGTGTGTGATTGAATGGAAGGAGGTGTCATGGAGTCTGATGTGGGTGAAAGCGAAATTTGAACGTGAGTTGTGGGTATTTGTGAGTGCATATGGGCCTGGTAGTGAAAGGGATGAAGAAAAGATGGAGTCTTTCTAGAATGATGTTGACGAGTGTTTTCAGAGTTTTGGAGCGAATGTGAATGTGGTAATGATGGGAAATCTGAATGCAGTTGAAGGTGTAGTTGGTATGCATGGTGTGCCTGGAAGAAATGAAAATGGGGAACGAATGATAGGCGTGTGTGTTGAGCGAGAGATGGTGATTGGAAATACCTTGTTTGAGAAGAAAGATATTAATAAGTATACATGGGTGAGACAGCAGGGTGGAAAGGTTATTGACAGAGGATTGATGGACTATGTTGTTGTGTCCAGGAATGTAATAGGAAGATTGTTGGATGTGAGAGATTTGAGAGGGGAGGGTGGAGGTATGTCTGACCACTACTTGGTAGAAGGAAAGTTGAGAGTAGGTAAGAGATGGGTGAGAGCTAGGAGAGTTAGGTGTGGCAGGGAGGTTTTGAAAGTGAGTGAGTTGGATAAAAGAGAGAAAATGATAGAGTATCAGGAGAAATTGAAAGATGAGTGGAATACAGTGAAAGATCAGAAGGACGGCAGTGTGGAGCAGGAATGGCAGTTGTTTAACCCCTTAACCATGGGGTTGTTGGAGCGCGCCGTGCCCATCCCACGAGGCAAATCCGCGCTGCAACTGGCTTTTTAAAAGTATTTGCCAAAAATCAGTTATTAGTCCTAGAATATTATAATCAAACATGCTTATGGTACATACCTTCAGCTTTCTCCTGGGATGTTCTTTTAGCACTCTTCGACTACCGTAGGACATGTGGAAACTTCTGAAGTTGGGTAACTAAGTCTCCACTTTACTCTTCCCGACATCCCGTAATATGAATACCACTGCCTGATATTATTACTAGAAACATTATTCAATGACTTCCAAGTAGTTTGGAATCCATACTAAAAAAAAACTGTGAAAGCAATGTAAAATACGAGCGCGTACGAGCCGCCCACTCGCGCTAATTCACCGCTCGTATTCTGTAATACTGTATCTTATTCATATACACACTCACACTTTATTATTTCTAGTACTTTATTACACTTATATACATCTACAGTCCTTTACCACTTCCCACACGCTGTTTAGTAGGGGTAGAGGTCACAGGGCCTTTTATAATGGGCACAAAAGCAGCAGAAATGAAGGGGCATGACTGTGACGTGCTTCCACACTGAAGGATGACAGTGAACTGAGATGTACGTATCTATGCAGCCAAGAGTTGAAAATGACAGCTGCTAATGTATATGCTAAGAAATAAGTCGTAGGAAATCTAGACAATACATAATAAATTATGTAGTTCCAGGTGAATATAAATATCACTCAGGCTTCTCCCTTCCTTTCTTATATACATTTATATTACGAGAATAGCTCATACGGCATATTTCACGGGGAAAAAAGCAGGGGAAATTAGCGAACGAGTGCAGGTTGGATGCTGCCAAGTGATAATTAGCCAATTCCAGGTGTATGGCACTATCAATTACCTTATTTTTTTAAATATATATTATTTTGTATAAGAATAGGGCATAGGGCTCATTTCAATAGATGAAATCAGTGGAAAATCCTGGGAAGATTTGATTAATGCAGAGCGCTGAGCAGACGACTCGAGAGGGTAATGGAGGGGAGGTAGGGAGGGAAGTCTAGAATGGGGGAAAATGGCTAAATTGTCAACAATGGATGGGAGTACTGATGACATTAGCAGCTCTGACTATTGTTGGATATTGGCAGTGCTGATACAAGTCACCACCTGAAAGCCCGGGCGAATTCAGAACAACACAAAATCACAAAATTGATGCCCCACGGTATGATCCATTGTGCCCGAGTGTCACGGAAGTGACGACCCGCGGTTAAGGGGTTAAGAGTGCTGTGGTGGGGCATGAGGAAGAGGTGTGTGGTGTGAGATGAGTGGGTGGTGGTGTAAGAAAAGGAAGTGAATGGTGGTGTGAGGAAGTAAGTATGGCTGTGGCTGAGAAGAGACGTGCATATGAAGTGTGGTTGCAGAGGAAGGATGAAGTGTCATATGAGAGGTATAAGGACAAGATGAATAGGGCGAGAAGGGCTGTGCGTGATGCTAAAGTGGCAGCAGATGAGAGGTGGGGTAGGAGGTTGACTGAGAATTTTCAAGAGAATAAGAAAATGTTTTGGATGGAGATGAAAAGGGTGTGGAAGGGAGAGTCTGGGAAGGAAGAGAAAGTAAAAGCAGAGGATGAAAGGATGTTAACTGAGATGGATGCAATAAAGAAGAGATGGGCGGTGTTAGATTCTTAAATGTAGAGGAGGAAAAGGAGGCTGAGATTGTGGCAGATGGAAGGGTGCAAGGAATAAATGTGTTGGGAGAGTTGAATGAATCTTTGATCACGATGGAGGAAGTGCAGGAGGCAGTAAAGGAGATGAAAACAGGGAAAGCTGCAGGTATGGATGGGTGTGCTGTGGAATGCCTGAAAAGTGGTGGAGCGACTATTGTTGACTGGTCAGTAAGATTTTTGAATGTGTGTTTTGTGCAAGGTATGGTGCCAGTTGACTGGGCAAGTGCTTGTGTAGTCCCGTTGCATAAATGTAAGGGTGATAAGTATGAATGTACTAGCGTTAGGGGTATAAGTCTGTTGAGTGTTGTCTGTAAGGTGTATGGTAGAGTGTTAATTAACATAGCTAAAGAGGGTACAGAGGGAATGATTGGTGAAGAGCAGTGGGGCTTTAGGAGAGGGAGGGGATGCGTGGATCAGGTGTTTGCTGTGAGACAGGTGTGTGAAAAGTATTTAGCGAAAGGTAAGGATGTGTATTGGGCGTTCGTGGATTTAGAGAAAGAATATGATAGAATTAATAGGGAGGCTTTGTGGACTGTTTTAAGATTGTATGGACTTGATGGCAGGTTAATGTGTGAAAAGTTTTTATGTAAATAGTAGAGCATGTGTAAGAGTGGGAAATACTGTGAGTGATTGGTTTCCTGTGAGAGTGGGGCTGCGGCAGGGATGTGTGATGTCGCCTTGGTTGTTTAATATTTATATAGATGGTGTTGTAAGGGAGTTGAATGCAATAGTGTTAGGTGGAGGACTGAGTCTGTGAATGTTGATGGTAGAGAGTGGAATCTGAAGCAGCTGCCATTTGTGAATGATACTGCACTTGTAGCTGATTCAGAGGAGAGACTGAATCAGTTGGCAGAGGAGTTTGGAAAGGTGTGAAAGGAAGAAATTGAAAGTAAATGAAAATAAGAGTAAAGCGAGGAAGTGTACGAGGTTGGTAGATGATAGGAGGATAAATATGGTTTTGAATGGTGAGTTGCTTCAGGAGGTAGAGTGTTTTAAGTATTTAGGGTCACATGTTGCTGTGGATGGAAGAATAGATGCAGAAGTGAAGTTTAGAACAGATGACGTAGGAAAGGTGCTGGGAGGAATGAAAAAAGTGTTTAGATGTCGTTCGCTTAGAATGGGTGTAAAGAGAAGGCTGTATGAGGGTATTCTGGTACCGACTGTGTTATATGGGGCTGAAACATGGAATGTGGGTGTAGTAGAGAGGAAAAGTTTGAATGTAATGGAGATGAGGCGTCTGAGGAGTATGTATGGAGTGACGCATATGGACTTAGTGAGAAATAATGAAGTGCGACGGAGAACTGGAGTTGTTCAGGAAATGGTTGATCGAGTTGAGCAGAGGGTGTTGTGATGGTTTGGGCATATGGAGAGAATGGATAATGAGCGATTGGTGAAAAAAATAAATTGATTTGATGTGAGGTGTAAGGCTGAGAGGAAGACCACGAATAGGATGGATGGAAAGTGTGAAGAGAGTGTTGGATGCGAGAGGGATGTCTGTTGAGCAAGGAAGAGTGGCTGTGCATGATAGAAATGAATGGAGAGAAATTGTGAACAAATAAATGATGAAGCAGCCCTGAGGGGATATTCTCCCGCATTTTGTCTGATCAGTTGATCAGGTCAGGTGCAGGTAAGGGGATGGGTCCATTATGATGTGGCAGGGGTAAACCAGCTCTACTGTTGGGCCCTGCTGCCGATGTCACTGATTGCATTGTGCAGTTGACCCTCATGCAGTGTGGTGCGGTGAGGATCTGTCCCTTCTCCCCTTTGGGGCTAAGATGCGAATGAATGTGTTTCAGTGGATGAGTAAACTGGGAGTGTGTTGTCCTGTCTCGGCTACCTCCCTTTCCTTGGGGGAAGCAGCCTAGGTATATAGATAGATAGATAGATGGTTATATTAGAATGATTTAAGTAACACATAAGAGTATGGCAGGGTGTAAGAAGCAAAACAAATCGCTTTAGAAGTGGTGATAAGGAGCGTCCTCAATGGACGAGAATATCGGCCTTGGTCAAGGAAGGGTTTGAGACGCATTGCTTGTACAAATAGATATATCGGTAGAGAGTTGGCTTGCAGTCCCGAGGGACCCAGGTTCGAATCCTCGCTTGTGCAGGGAACAGTTTAAGAATTTGAATTTCATTAAATCAGGCTTTACTGATCTACCAGGAGACCCGCCGACATGTCGTAAAAATGACCCTGCTAATACCAATACACCAGTCCTGTATGAGACAGCCCTAGCATGTATTCAATATGGATGGTGGGTGTTAAGCGCCGAAGTGGTGACATGTAGATTGTAGGAGGACGACTGGGCCTTGATAGCAGGCTGTGAAGCCTATGCCCAGAGTCGGACACATAAAAAAAAAAAAAATGACCTTCTGTGGTACCGTCTGTGGTGACGCCCCGTACAGTCATAAATGGAAAAACTCTGTCTCACTACAAACCATACCTTACAGTTATCAAGGACACTGAGTAAACCGGAGAGTGTTGGTGCAAATTAGTATGTTTGACGGTTAGACGAAGGTTTACCCTAACACGGTTTACACAGCCAACACATATCACTATGTAGACGATCCATTGCCACAAGTGGCCATGTTGGCTGGGAGAGAGACACAGGTTACAACTTGAATTCTTTATTTTCTCTAACATTTCCGGCTCCAACGAAGGGTTTTCTGTAGCCAAAAAAATAATAATAATAGTGAAGGGGTTACAGACGGTTGCTTCTCACACCTTCATTACAAGAAGGTGTCCTTAGGCTCAATAAAATTGTCTGGAGATTGTACTGAAAGGGTTAATAAGGAATATATATTTTGATGCCGTTAATATAAGTTAGATAGAATGCCACAAAAAAGGCTAGCCGCCTCCCTTCCCCCCCCCCCAAAAAAAAAAACAGCATGTGTAAAGTCCGACAATAATATAAATGTTAATTGAAATGTTTTCACCAATATATGAGAGAGATGTAAGGAAATACTATTCACCTCTTTCACCTGTATGCTCATCCACTTAGGAGGCCTCTTACACCTCGTTCTGGCGATTTGTTTTGGAATGTGGCTGGCTAATATCGTTTTTACGTTATTTATGCGTAGTATGGCTATATTCGAAGGATTTATGCAGCACAGAAGAGGACATTAAATCGTAATAAGTAAGATATATCGCTTGGGAAAACGCGTTATGGATCTTCGCCAAATGACGAGAATACCGGCCTATATTTAAGCTAATTTACCTGATGCATGTAAGCCGTTGGTTCAGGATGCACTCAAACCAAAAGAATAACTACGAAGATTCTTGTATTTATTTCACTGACAACCAAACGAACATAGGTAAATTAGGGAAATTTTTACATATATTTTGGTAGAGATACTAGATATGGAGGATTTGGTGTCCAGGACCCTACCTCACCCCATCTCAGGGTGGGAAAGAAGTAGGATGATGATGATGATGAAGATGATGATGAAAAGATGATGATGATGATGAAGATGATGATGATGATGATGGATATGAAAATTTCAGTCAGTCTGCAGGAGTTCGTTTACCTTAATATGACCCAGATTTTTTTCATATTGCAACTTATTTCACAAAGCTCAGTGGCAGCAAAAGACAACACTAAGGCTCAACATTCTTTCCACAAGACGTCTTCATGACTGGCATTATATTCTAGTGTTAATCTTTTATCACAAGTCAGTATTCAGAA
>JAGKTI010005142.1:0-20975 GCA_018397915.1 Birgus latro | reverse complement strand
AAAGAGGGGTTTAAAAATGTTTGGATTAGGAGAGATGCAAATGAAGAGGAAAGAGCTAAATTAAAGGAGTTAGTAAAAGGAAGCAAAGATAAAAAACGAACAGCGAACAGAGAAAGAGAAGAGAGTTCTATTGGAGAGTTATGGACCAGAAATTGAGAAAGTGGCACCGACAGAGGGAAGGAGAGACGAGAGTATAAAAACCATGAAAAAAGTTTGAAAGTGGCATACACAAACACTGATGGACTAATATCGGCAAGGTTAGAAATCAATGATTTTTTGAGGGTACACGAACCTGATATTATGTGCTTTGTAGAGACTAAATTGAAAGAAGATATTGATATTCATATGGGAGGTGGGAAATACAAATTATGGAGAAGAGACAGAAAAGAAAAAATGGGGGGAGGAGTAATGATAGCAGTGAAGGACAATATAAATGTAGATACTGTGGAAATGGCAGAGGGCAGGGTCGAAGCGATAAATATGAAATTAGAAACTGGGGAGAATGGTAAGAGAGATATGGCACTGGTATATGTTCCCCCTAAGACGAGAGCATGGAATAACGATGAATACCAGGAGATGTTGTCAGACATGGTTAGTTATCTACAGAAAGTGATCGAGAAAAGCAACAATATAATCCTAATGGGTGACTTTAATTGTAAAGAGGTGAACTAGGAGGAATGGGACTCGGGAGGCAGTGAAGATTCGTGGGGCACTAAATTGTTAAATATAGCAATGAATAATGTAACGACGCAGTGGGTTAAAGAAGAGACACGATTCAGAGGTGATGACACACCAGCAAGATTAGATTTGCTACTATCCAAAGAACCTATGTAACTGAATCTTTAAATTATCTGTGTCAAGGAAAGTACAACTTTGGGAAAACAAACTTTGCAAAATTGAGAAAATTTTTTGAAAATGCAGATTGGAGAAAATTCAGAGAAACAAGAGAGATACAGAGGAAGTAGGATATCTTTTTAGACCTCTACAATTTGGGAGTGGAAAAATATGTGCCAAGAGCAAGTGGGAAAGAAAACAGGAAAAAGGTGTGGTTTAATAGAAGGTGTATGACAGCGAAAAAAGAGAGGGACATGGCATGGAACAAATGGAGAAAGAGAGGTAATATCAGAACAAAGGAAGAATATAAAAGAACTAGAAATGAATATACAAGAATACGTAGAGAGGAAGAAAGGAACTTTGAAAAAGGTATTATTGACAAATGTAAGGATGAACCCAAATTGTTTTATAGATTTGTTAATGGCAAATTGAAGCAAAGGGAAGGAATCACCAAACTGAAAGTAGGAGGAGAGGTCTACAAGGATGCAGTAAAGCAAGATGAAGTAATGAACAAATGTTTCCAATCGGTTTTCACTAAGGAAAGGGAGTTTGTGGAAGGAGAGGGAGTGATTAGAAATGTAGTGATAAAAGATATAAAAGTGGAAGTGCAGGAAGTGTATAAATTACTGGGAACTCAAGATGTAAGGAAAGCCCCAGGACCGGATGGAATCTCTAACTGGGTACTGAAGGAATGCAGAGAACAACTGGCGGATAAGATTCACAATTTAATTGTATGCTCCTTGGAAGAGGGGGAAGTGCCTCGGGATTGGAAGAGGGCAAATGTGGTGCCAATCTATAAGGAAGGAAACAAGGAAGAACCCCTGAATTATAGACCAGTGTCCCTAACCAGCATGGTTGCGAAATTGTGTGAGAGAATCCTGAAAGATAGATGGATAAAATACCTGGAAGAGATGAATATTTTGACTGAAAGACAGTTTGGATTCAGAAGTGGAAGGTCATGTGTTTCCAACTTGTTGAGCTTTTACTCAAGGGCAATTGATGTGCTACAGGAGAGAGACAGTTGGGTGGATTGTGTGTACTTAGATCTGGAGAAGACCTTCGACAAGGTACCCCACAAGAGACTACTGTATTACGGAAATTAGAGCATATAGAGGGACTGAAGGGAAGCCTCCTGGAATGGATGAGAGACTTTTTGAGTGACAGACAAATGAGGACAGTAATAAAGGACAGGACATCTGGATGGAGGGAAGTAACAAGTGGTGTCTCACAGGGCTCGGTGTTGGCACCAGTAATGTTCTTGATTTATGTAAATGATATGGTAGATGGAGTGAACAGCTACGCAAGCCTGTTTGCTGATGATGCAAAGATCTTGAGAAAGGTAGAGGTTGAAGAAGACAGTAAAATGCTACAGGAGGATCAGGATAGAATACATGACTGGAGCCAGATGTGGGAAATGAAATTCAATGCAAATAAATGTAAAATATTGGAAATGGGTAAAAGTACCAAGAGGCCATCACTGAATTATCTGATAGGTAATGAACCAATTAGAAAAGCGAGAGAAGAGAAAGATTTGAGAGTGCTGGTCCAGGATAGTTTGTCACCTGAAAAGCATATAAATAAGATAGTTAGAGAGACATATAAACTCTTGACCAATATAAGAGTGGCACTTCATTACATGGATGAGGAGATGATGAAAAAATTGATAGTGGCCATGATCTGCCCCAGGTTAGAATATGCAGCAGTAGTGTGGTCCCCACACAAAAAGAAAGATATAAACATGATTGAGAGAATACAAAGAACAGCAACCAAGATGGTCCCCAGTCTGGCAGATTTGCCGTACAGAGAAAGGCTGGAACGGTTTGATTTGCCATCCTTAGAGGAAAGGAGAGAGAGGGGCAACATGATTGCAGTGTTCAGGACCATGATAGGAGTAGATAAAATTGACAGAGAATATCTGTTTGTGTGGGATGAGAGAGCAACAAGAGGACACGGAATGAAACTCAAGAACCCAAGCTGCTCGAAGGACATCAAGAAATATAGTTTTCCTCATAGATGCATAGACCTGTGGAATAGCCTGGACAAAGAGATCGTCCAGTCTAAAAACTTAAACAAGTTTAAGGCAAAATTTGACTTATTGAGGAACAGAGACGGGACCCCACGAGCGTAGCTCATTTCCTGTATATCACAATTAGGTAAATACAATTAGGTAAAATACACACTTTGGTCATCACACCCTCCCCTTCTTTCTCTTGCTACATTTGAAAGAACAGTCATCAGAATACATCGTCTTACACCGCTGTTCTTCTGTAAAGTGATTGTATTTCTTGCCAAAGACAAGTTTCCTATTCTAAACAACCTTTGTGAGGTTTTTCTGATGAGATATGCAGTTTTCTGGAGGTGGTGCTTAACAGGTCAGGACATCTAAGAACTTGAGATGTGTTTAAGCTCAGCAACAGTCAGAGTTGGGTGTTTCACAACCTCATGTATCAAGAGGTTGTCTGTAACTCTCATAGTATTTTTTGGCCTGGTAGGCCTTGCTCTGTTCATAGTACAATGTCTGAAGCAAGGACTGGTGGCAGCCTGGACCTACTTAATGGTGATTTTGGATCAACCTGTTCTTTACATAGTCAGTTATATCTAAAATTTCACTTATCCATGCAATGATACAAGTCCTCCCCTTCTCTGGTATATCTTTTCCTACCATCACAATGCTATTGAGGGGGGAGGGGAAGTCATAACAAGCAACATAAAATGAGGAGGCAAAGTCCTTGAGTTGCTGCTCCAGGACTCCGTAATCCATCTACCATTATCTGCAGTGCACTGTGGTAGTGCTAGGCAGGATCTGGGAATCATGCTGATACTGCTCCACTTTCAACGTATGACTGAACAGCTGAGAAATCTACTGTATATGTGCTTGATTTTGTAAGTAATGAGAGGCCATTTTAAATAACTGGAAATACATGGGGTGGTCCATCATATTTTGCACATACATTTCTCTGTATCATAAATAACTGGCAATAAAATTGGGTCCATCATATTTTGCAGATCTGAATCATTCAGTCCATTTCTGCCCCACCAGGAGGGGCTGGGCTACAAGGTCTGTCCAAAAAGGCACCAAACTTTTTAAACAGCGCACCAACTAGCCAGCCTAGTGTGATCCCAACGAGAGAACTGCATAGCAGCGACTTTGAGCTTTATTTTAATACTACCCACATCAAGCCACATCACTTAGTCATCGAGGTTCATGTGCTTGAGTGATTGTGTGTTAGTGCACCTGGAAATTTGTTGCAAGCTGAACAATGAAGGATCGTGAAGAGCAACATGTTTGCTTGAAATTCTGTTTCATATTGGGAAAAACTTTTACAGAGACTAGTTAAATGATGCAACAGGCTTATGAAGAATGCATTGTTTGCGCCATACACAATGTCATAAGTGGCTCCAGTGGTTTAAATCAGGAAGATCCTCCACCAAAGATGATCCCAAATCTGGATGGCCTTCTACATCAACAGACGACAATCACGTTGAGAAAGTGCATGCTGTTCATTTTGTTTCATTTATAAAGGCTCCAACATGCTTGTATGCATCAGCCTTGGTCACCTAATGCTGTCTCTCCATGCTGCTAGATCTCTGGCAGCTCCCAGTTAAGTCCCTTATCCCTGAGGTCACACTCTATGGCTTCACCTCAGGTCTTTTTTGGTCTGCCACTCACAACCTTACATCCAATGTTCACACTTCTCACTTTCTGCACTTAACTGTCATCCCCCATCCTCTCCACATGCCTGAGCTATCTTAATCTACCCATCACCACAACAATACACTCCAGGCACATCCTTTCTCTCAACTCTTCAATCATAAACTTAGCCCCACCAGGCCTTGCATTCCAGAAGGAATTACACATCCACCTAATCATTGTCAGTTCTGTATGTTTGAGCCTATGAATATCCTCTTCCTTAACTGTCCAGGTCTCCCTAACATAAAGCATTACACTTCAAACACATGAAACTTGAAAAACAATACTGTACTGTACATGAGCCGATAGCAGTACATGGTGGGTGACACTAATTATATGGTATACTTATTATACAATTTTAGACTAGTGTTTAGCAAAAGAAGACAAAAATTATTAAGTCACTGACCTTCACAACATTACTTTCCAGTGTTGCTGTCTTGGGAAATGCAGTGGAGATATGTAGTACAGGAATGTGGTTGGTGGGTAAAGAAGAATTGTATGCTGGAAGTTTGCTCTCATTCAGCCAGTCCCAAAGAAAGGTGACCATTCCCAGCACTCTATCGTCCAATTGCTTTAACATCCTATGTTTCAAAAGTTTATGAATCTGTTTCTAACAAATGATGATGATGATGATGATGATAAATTTAACAAAATAAAGCCCCTTTCCTATCACAACCTCCTTTCCGGTCATCAGTATGCGTTCCACCAGGGATGCTTCACTGGCGATCTTCTCACCTACCTTTTGGACTCCTGGTCATCCTTGTTCCAGGACTTTAGTGAATGCTTTGCCGTTACACTTGACATCTTAAAGGCTTTAGGTCGAGTCTGGCATAAATCTTTAATTTTCAAACTGCCCTTTTACAGTTTCTATCCTTCTATCTGTGCCTTCATCTGCTTCCTTTCTGGCTGTTCAATAGCAGCTGCTGTAGATGGGTCTTGTTCTTTCCTAGAGCTATCAATAGTGGTCTTCCTAAGGTTTTTGTCCTATCATCAAATCTCTTCCATCTACTCATCAACAACCTTCTAAGCTGTACATACAACCCCATCCACTCATACGCTGATGACTCCACGCTTTGCCTTTCCATTCACTTACTGCAGCATCCATCTCAACAGTTACTTCAACAAGCAAGGGATGAGGCTATGGCACCCCTAATGTCTGACTTGGCTCATATCTCTGACTCTGATAAAAGTAATCTTTTTATTTTTAATGCTTCAAAAATTCAGTTCTTACATCTTTCAACCTGTCAAAGTCTTCTGCAGGAGTATCCTCTAATTTTTAAGACTACTCAATCCTGCATCATCTTTAACTCCTGGATGCCAGGCTCAAATCTGCTCATCACACATTACTTAAGTACAGAAAAATTCCACAAAATAGTCTTAGTTCTAACCTTCATGTCTCAGAAACTATTGCAGTTAGAGAAATGAATTAAAGACCATATTACTCACCAACTCTTCTTCTTGTGAATTAAAGTATCCCCAGGTCTCTCCACTGCGTTGATGAGTAATGACGAGAGGAAGAGGAGTAATTTTTGCTGTAAGCAAAAGATGTGTTCGTCCATCTTCCCGTGACCCAGGCTATGGCTTTGCTCTCAGCATGATAACTTCTCTGTTACTAAATAAACTAGACATAGTAGTGTCCAAGGCACATCCTATGGCATTATCACTGAGTCCTTTCCTAATATCCTTGGAAAGAGGCTTGGCAGGGTTGGATGTGGCAAAATTTGACATGAGGCAGGAACAGAACTGGACAAGAAGGGTTAAGAATACATCGTTTTACACCTGGCAGGGTCACAGAGACAACTGAGGTATGGTTGGCTCGGCTGGTGGGAGTCCCTCTCGAGCTTTTGGTGACAAGATAAAGTGGCAGCCACTTCAAACTGTGGCGTGAAAACAAATGCGGTTCTGACCGACCCCCAGCACCGCCTGGCCACTGATTTCTTGACAGTCCGACCGACACCTGGCGGTTAGGGGTTAAACATACTTGGCATTTCATTCTCTCGGGATTTATCTTGGAAAAGCTGCTTCTAAGAAAGTAGGTGTGCTAAGCCGACTCAGTGCTTTTTTTTACCCGTGCATAGCTGTTGACTTTAAATGAGGTCTGTTCAGAAAGTAACTGGCTTTTGACTCTTTAAAAAAAAAAAAATAGCTAACCAGCTGAGCTAGGACAGTAGTCCTCCTCAAAGTAGCCCCCCTTCTGACTTGACACACATAGACCAGTGTTCTTTCCATTGCCTGAAATATTCTTCAAAGTCAGTTTTTGGTATCTCCTGCAGGTGCTTTGTCACATTCATCATGATTTCTTCTCTCAACTCTTAGGAACCATTCAGTGGAGTTTTGAGCTTAGGAAATAATCAAAAGTTTCATGGAACCATGTCTGGTGAGTGGGGAGCCTGCCAGACCTGAGGGATGTTGTGCTTGGCCAAAAATTCCTGAATCAGTTGAGAAGAATGGCCAGGGGCATTGTCATGGTGCAGCTTCCAACTTGCCACTTTCCAATGGTCTGGTCTCCTCTGCCAAACTGTCACGAAGACAACGAATAACGCCAAGGTAGTAATGTTTGTTGACAGTCCGACCTTCTGGCACATATTCGTAATGCACAATACCATGGTAGTTGAAAAACAAAAAATTAATATTCATTTCACCTTGCTCCGGACCTGTCATGCTTTTACTGACTGTGGCAATCCTCCATGCTTCCACTGGGACAACTGTGCTTTGATTTCTGGATCATACCCATTCTCCCATCTCCAATTATAACAATTTTCAGAAAGTCTGATCGCAATTTGCATATTCCCGCAGGTCTTGAGCAACATTTATCCACAAAGCTTGTTAGCTTGTTGTTTAAGTGACAGGAGCTTTGGAATGAACTTGGCAGCAACTCTTCATATGCCCAAATCATCCATTAAAATTTTGTGTGCTGATTCATCGCTGATTTCGATTTCTTTAGCAGTGTCTCTGACACTCAACCAACAGTTTCCCATGACCAAATCGCAGACTCTCACATTTTCAGCACCTCTGCTTGTTAATGGCCTCCCTGGACATGGATTGCTCTAGAATAATGTTCGGCCACTTTTGAAGCAACTGAACCGCTCCTTTATTTTCATTACCCCATGGCTTCATTCCCAAAAACTTGCTGGATCTTCCTGATAGTTTCAACCTGGGTATCACCTAGTTTTTGGCAAAATCTGATGTAGTAACATTGTTCGACTTTTTTGGTCATCGTGATTAGAACAGGAACATGATGAGTGTAAGATGCACAACTACGAACACAGGCTGACTGACAGCCACTGAGTCACTCGTGACAGCTGGCATTAACCAGGTATGCACACGAAGGTCCTGCACTGCACTACACAAAACCCCATTCCTATCTTCCAACTGACTGGTGTGAAAAAATATGAGGTCGGATACTTTCTGAACAGACCTCGTACATGTGTTTTATTCATACATGTACAGTACAGCTCTCATGTGTGGGTAGGTTCCCAACATACAGTTCTTCTCAACAAGGTAAAGCCAAAAACTTTTTGTCTCATTAATTCTCCTCCTCTTACTGGCTCCCTTCAACCTTCATTTCTTCACTGAACAGTTGCATCTTTATCTCTTTTCTGTCGCTACCTCAGTGGTCACTGCACCTCTGAACTGTCTGCTTGCATCCCTCCTTCACTATGGCAGGTATGTAGAACCCATCTAGCAACAAACTCTCACCCTTTTTCTGTCCAACTCTCTAATGCAAAAGTTAACCGTTACTCCCAGTCCTTCACGTATGCAAGGAGTAGACTGTAGCACCAGTCAGGCAGGGCAGTTCTCCCAAGGTGGATGGAAAGCTGATGACAGGGAGAGCTGGAGCTCTTGTTTCATCAACCCTTGGGACTTGTTCCTGACCGTCCCCCTTTGCTGAACTTTTTCAGCGTTTCAGTAACACAAAGAGTGGCCCAGTAAGCTCTCTAATACAAGTTTCTCTAACTGTCAACACCAAACTACATGCACACTACACACTACACTTCCTTTTCAAAATTAAAAAAAGAAAAATGGCGTCCAATAACCAAGCCTTGGAGTCCCCTTGGGGGAGGGGGACCATAAATGCCTAAACCATCCGCCCCTCTCCCGGTGACGACTCACGGAGCTGCCTGGAACCGCTGTCTGACTCACTTCTTCATTTCTGCAACATTCGCAGTCTTTCCTCTAACTTTCTCTCTACCTCTCTGCCTCTAAACCTCACCTTCTTTTCTCAACTGAGACTCAGCTGTCTGGTGCAACTGATAGCAAACCCTTTTCTGTATCCTCCTACTTTCTCCATACTCAGTTCAAAGCCAAAGGTGGCTGTTGTGTATATGTACGCAACAACTTATCTTGCTCTTGTGTTCCTGAACTTGATTCTTCTAAATTCTCTATTCTCTGGCTTTGGCTTTCCTGCCTTTCTCTGACTAAATATATGTACTGCTTACTTATCCCCTAAATCTACTGACTATGAAAAATTCCTCGACTATCTTACTTCTGCAATGGAACACATTCTACCCACTTCTCCCATCTCTGAAATCTCCATTCTGAGAGATTTCAATGTTCATCACCACCTCTGGCTCTCCTCTCCTTTCACTGATCCACCTGGTGAAAAGCCAACATCTTTTCTATCCTTAATGACGTAAAGCAGCTTGTACAGCACCCTACCCGTATCCCTGACTGCCTTGGAGAGAGCTCCAACATACTTGACCTCTTTCTTACAACTAATCCTTGTGCTTACACTTAATCTTTCCTCTCTGTTGGGCTCCTCCAATCACAACCTCATTACCTTAACCTGTCCTATTGCTCTGGTACAGCCTGTGGACCCTCCAAAGAAACATTGACTGTGGCGCTTTGGAGCTGCAGATTGGGAGGCCTCAGGCGTACTTCTTTGACTTTCCCTGGGATGATTATTGCTTCCATGGCAGGGAGCCATCTGAGTGTGCCTTGCGCATTACTGAGGTTATTCTCTCGGGCATGGAAGCATACATTCCTTTCTCATATCCTTTGACTAATGCAACAAAGCCTTGGTTTAATCATGCTTGTTCTAATACTGTCCATAACAAGAAGAGGGCCTATAAAGGGTTCCAGAGCCAACCCTCCCCTGAATCACATCTTTTTTATGTTTCTGACCAGAACATGCTAAGACCGTTATTCTCTCCGCTAAAAATAATTTCATCCATACTAAATGCTCTCAACTTCCCAACTTGAATTCTTCACGCTCCTTCTGGTACCTTGCCAAAAACCTTTCTAACAACTTTACCTCATCATCCTTACCTCCTCTTTTCTACTCTGATGGCTCTGTAGCTATTTTTCTACTGATAAAGTAGATCTCTTTACTCAGACTTTCTCCTCCAATTCCACCTTAGATGATTCTGATGCTGTTCCTCCATCACTTCCCCCCTCTGACTTCCTCATGGTTGACATTAAACTTCTTCAGCTGATGTATTTTCTGCCATCACTGGCCTCAATACTAACAAGGCATATGGGCCTGATGGAGTCCCTCCTGTTGTCCTCAAGAACTGTGCTTCTGTGCTTACACCCTGCCTAGGTAAACTCTTTTGCCTTTGTCTGTCAACCTGCACCTTTCCTTCTTGCTGGAAGTTTGCTCTCATTCAGCCAGTCCCAAAGAAGAGTGACCATTCCCAACCCTCTAACTATCGTTCAATTACTTTAACATTGTGTCTCAAAAGCTTTCAAGTCTATTCTTAACAAAAATTTTAAAGCATCTTTCCTATCACAACCTTCTTTCTGATCGTTCCGTCAGGGACGCTCCACTGGCGATCTTCTCACCTACCTTTCAGACTCATGGTCAAAGAGTCAAAGTTATAAAAATGAATATGATGCCCTTCGATGAAAAGCAAAAAAATTAATTAAATCCAGTAAGAAAAACCTTGAGGCACATACTGCAAATATCAGTAAATCAAATCCCAAAGAATTTTTCAGTTACATAAGAAGCAAAAAGGTAATAACGCCAACAATCGCTCCCTTAATCACAGGTAACGGAGAGCACACTGATGATGAAACTATGATGGCAAAAATTCTCAATACTTTCTTCGCTTCAGTATTTACAACAGAAAATTTACATACGATTCCTGCTGCTTCCCCCATTCCTATAGAAGAAGGCAACATAATCAATGACATCACTGCTTGCAATAAACAAATTAAAAGAGAACAAAACACCAGGACCAGACAAAATATCTCCACGTGTACTGAAGGAAATACAGAATGAAATATCAAAGCCTTTGTTTGAACTTTTCAACTTATCACTAAAGAGCAGTAAGGTGCCACATGAATGGAAGCTTGCTAATGTAACCCCAATATTCAAAAAGGGCAACAAAGCCCAACCAGAAAACTACCGCCCAATAAGTTTAACATCGGTGGTTTGCAAATTACTTGAGACTATTATCAGAGACAAGTTTGTGAAGCACTTAGAAACAAACTATGTATCTCGTAAAAGATTTGCAACATGGTTTTCGCAATAATCGCTCTTGGCTCACGAATCGGCTGGACTTTTTCAATGATATACTGAACATGTACGATGAGACTAAATCTGTTGATGTGGTCTACTTCAATTTTCAAAAGGCCTTTGACAAAATTCCACACAAAAGACTCCTTCAGAAGCTAAAGGCACATGGTTTCAGTGGCAGTATTCTCGGGTGGGTAAAGGATTGGCTCACCGAACGAAAGGAAAGTGTTGTAATAAATGGAAAAGAGTCAGACTGGATAAACATTACAAGTGGAGTGCTGCAGGGTTCAGTGTTAGGTCCTATTCTTTCCTTAATATATGTAAATGATATTGATGAAGGATTGTGTTGTAAGACTTCAAAATTTGCTGATGATACTAAAATAGATAACAAAGCAGATACAGCACTGCAAAGGCAGGCAATTCAGAGAGATCTTGATCAATTGTGTAACTGGGCCCAAGTCTGGCAAAAGGATTTCAGTATTAATAAATGCAACATTGGAAGTAAAAATGTAAGAGCTAGTTATAGCATGATTGATTGTAGTAAGATCTGGCGGCACAACTGCCAGGGTCATATGCCGCCGGACATCAAGTTCAAAGATGCAGCAAATAAAAAGTGAATACTCAAAATAAAGTTAATAACTTACTAGGAATAAAACATTGAAAAGTATAGAAGAATAGATTATAAAATAACAATTACTTATAAAAGTGGAAGGAGGCCCGCCTCCTGAAGAAAACTAAAAACATCAGTAAAATTGCTAGAGGCTCCACAAAGCATCGACGAGAGACAGTAGGC
Source organism: Birgus latro (assembly GCA_018397915.1). NCBI lineage: Eukaryota > Metazoa > Arthropoda > Malacostraca > Decapoda > Coenobitidae > Birgus > Birgus latro. The sequence goes on along the minus strand of JAGKTI010005142.1, from coordinate 9,197 downwards.
ACCATCTGTCCCTCTATGCCTATGGAGGAATCGCTGACGTAGGTCCCCCAAACTTGGACACTCGACCTGCAAGTGACAGATAGTAAGGGGAACAAGGCAATCATCACAGTACGGTTGAGTCTCACCACTCATGAGGAACCCATGTGTAAGCCGAGAGTGACCAATGCGAAGCCTAGCAAGAACCACCTCCAAACGCCGTGGCAGGGAGGGAAGAACCCTTGGCACAACCACTCTCTGAAAGATTTTCTTTTGTTTATTACGAGCAACACCATCCCAGTGTCTCTGCCAGCACATAAGAATTCTGGACCGCAAGTAAGATGTTATATCAGCACCAGGAAGCGGGTAGTCAGATGGGGGCTGTTGAGAAGCCGCAGCTTTAGCTAATGTATCTGCCCTCTCATTGCCCACCACATCAACATGTGCAGGAACCCAGCAGAAATCCACTCTCTTTCCCCGACGACAAATGAGGAACAGCCACTCCAAAATAGCTAAAACTAGAGGATGGGAGGAGTTAAAAGAGTCCAGGGCCATAAGCGCCCCTTGAGAGTCACTAAAAATAGTAAAATGATTGTCTTGGTGAACAAACACCAACTTCAGGGCTAAAACAATAGCTGACAACTCTGCAGTATAAACTGAGGCAGCCAATGGAAGACTACCTCCACGGTGAAAATTGGGAAATACCACTCCAAAACCAACACCAGAGGCAGATTTAGAGCCATCTGTATACACAGGCACAGAACCATCATGTCTAGAAGAATGTTCTAAAAATAACTGTAAAAGAGACTAAGGAATGACAGAATCCTTTGAGCCTGCCAAAGACCTGCATAAAGTTACCTTGGGCAAGATCCATGGTGCAACCCTCAGGATCCGAACTGGACAGACAGGTACTGCCGACAAACCAAACTCCTCCAGGATATCCCAAACCCTAAAACCAAACGGACGAGGCATGCGAGGATGCCTACGATAATACAAAAAACTAGACTGTCGCATCACACACTCAGAGACAAGTGAGTCTGGAAGGCGATGAATCCAGAGCCAGCACCGTGCTGCAATAGACTGACACAGCAGACCTAAGGGAGGCACACCAGCATGATACACAGCATCTAGTTTTTAGTCTGGACTCAGTGGCAGAGGAGTAGACCTCACAGCCACATGACAGCTTGGATGTTACAAAAGCCTGAAACAGATGCAAGAGTGTCCCCCGATCAGCACCCCAAGAGGTATGGGACAGAAGCCTCAACAGACTGAAAGCCTTCGTACACGATACTTTAAGATTTGCCAAGTGTGAAACCCAAGTCAAACGGCAGTCAAACATCAGGCCCAAGAATTTCGTTTCTGCCACACAACGGAATCTCCTGCCACAAAGCTGGAGATCAGGGTCCGGGTGTACCCCTCTCATCCTACAAAAGTGCATAGCCACAGTCTTGGAAGGGGAAAACCAAAAACCCTTGGAAGCTGCCCAGGCAGAAATCTTGTCCAAGGCAAGCTGCATATGCCGCTCAATAGCAGACATGTGGGAGCCAGAAAACCATATGGCTAAGTCATCCACATAGAGAGATGAGGATACCCCAGCAGGCACAGTGTCAAGGATACCACTGATGGCCACTGCAAACAGGGAGACACTTAAGACACTCCCCTGTGGGACACCTTCCTCCTGGCACAGCGGTGCAGAAAGGGTAGAACCCACATGGACCTGAAACACATGATCAGTCAAGAAGTCTTCAAGTAGCAAAGGCAGCCGACCGCGTAAGTTATAGCATGAATAATGTCCAACTTGAAAAGGTAAACCATGAAAAAGACTTAGGAGTTATAACAACAAGTGATTCGAAACCAAGCAAACAAAGTGCAGAAGCTGTGAAAAAAAAACAATAAATTGATTGGATTCACAGGCATAGCATTTGAATATAAATCCGATAACATCATCCTCACCTTGTATAATTCCTCACTACGCCCGCACTTGGAGTATTGTGTTCAGTTTTGGTCACCGTATTATAAAAAGGATATGGAAAAGCTAGGAAGAGTGCAGCAAAGGAAGACAGAGATGATACCTAGATTGAGAAATAAACCATACAAGGAATGTTTAGAAGCCCTGAATCTCTTTACCCTAACTAAACGGAGGATACGAGGAGATTTAATTTAAGTATTCAAAATATTCAAAGGACATGACAACATGGCTATCGATAAATACTTCACAGTTGATCACTCGATTTATACTAGAGGCAATGGGCATAAAATAATTGGCAAACGATTCCAGTCGCATGAAGCTGAGCACTTCTTTAATAGGGTTGTAAATACAGTAAGACCTCACTATAACAGACTAACTTTTATTTCCTTTTTTTTCTTTTTTTATATGTCCGACTCTGGGCATAGGCTTCACAGCCTGCTATCAAGGCCCAGCAGTCCTCCCACATACCAACACCTCTACATGTCACAACTTCGGCGCTAACACCCACCGTCCATATTGAATACATGCTAGGGCTGTCTCATACTGGACTGGTGTATTGGTATTAGCGGGGGTATTTTTACGACATGTCGGCGGGTCTTCTGGTAGATCAGTAAAGCCTGATTTAAAGAAATTCGAATCCTTAAACTGTTCCCTGCCCCAACGAGGATTCAAACCTGGGTCCGTCGGGACTGCAAGCCACCTCTCTACCGATCGAGCCACCGCCTCCCCCAGTCCGAAATATGCGATTTTCCGATAAAAGCAACATCCGGACTTACCCCTGCTAATCCGGACTTTTTCTGATATATCAGACATTAGTCCGGATTGCATCAGTGGTTTTCACCACCATTGCAGTATTGTACTGTGTTATACCTTCACTACATTAATCTCTATCTATCTATCTATCTATTGCCAGACACCATAATCCCGTAAGGGGTGGCCATTTGACTTTGAGTTATTTATTTTACGGGAAGGGGCACTAACCCTCCACCAACCCCCTTGTTGACACGTAGGGAGCACGTATGGTTTGGTTATATGGTTACCACCCAGCGTTGTAAATGGTTTCTTGGCTTACAGGAAACCATTTGGCTTGTCACTCAATGTAAAGCCACCTGTAAAGGAAAGAAAAGCAATAAGAAGTGACAGGAAAGATGGGAGAAAAAGGAAGAGAGGAGGGCAGGCACAGAAAAGAATGATAGAGGCTAAGGAAGAAGTAGGCAGCACTACATCAAGTGAGTGGATGATGGTTGCCACCACCTACTACATTAATCAAATGGGATAATAATACTGTACTGTGCACTGAAAAACATGTCTTTTACTTGTCTTATTGTGGTGAACATAACTGAAGTTGTCAGGCAGTCCGGACTGCTTTCTGGCTATATCGGACTTTTTCCGATATATAGGAGTTTAATCCGGTAGCTTCTCGAGTCCGATAACAGCGAATTCCGGTCTACTGAAGTCCGTTATATCGAGGTTTTACTGTATGTGGAATAAATTGCCCTCCAAAGTAGTAAATTGTAATAAATTACTGACCTTTAAATGTTGTCTGGATAAGTATTTGTCATCTAACCCCCAGTTTAATATGTTTATTCCTGAATAAAACACTTGTGTATATTAAGTTTCTATTTTATTTTATTTTTTTGAGCATGGATTAATTTATTAAATGCAAATATAGTATATGCACAGACAGCCCTGAGTTTAATGGTCACTACTCATACTTTCGACTTGTGATGGGCTGTGGATCACTGAGGGTCCCTGTTAGTTAAGTGACCACCATCGGGATTTTTTTTTATTGTGCAAGGGGTCATTGTTTCAGGAGGTGACTTGTATGCTTGTCCTACATGGGAAAGTTCCTAGTCTCAGTGGAATGAACGGAGCTGGGGCCTGACTGACTGCTGTCTACCTTAATTTTTTGGTGATAATGTTTTAAGTTTCTTTCCGCAGAGTCTAACTGAGACCACGGGATTATTAGCTATGTTCACGTGTATCTGTAACTTTTAACTCCCACAAGAGTCCAACTGAGACCACAGGTTTACCGTATTCAAGTTGTTATATCTACAGACGCTCCATTAACTCAACATACCCGTTTATAATGTCATGCCGTAGCTATTGGTTTATTTGATTACTTTGTCTTTCAGGTTACTCAAACAGGTAGCTTACAGATAAAGTAGTATAGAATGTGACCTTTCCTTTCCAGTATTTCCTATGAAATTTCCATGTCAGTTTCTCCACACTGCATGGTGGCTTTTCTCACTTTTTCCTGGAGGGTTTGAGGATGGGAGAAGCCTTCTTGCTTTACTATCCTTATTCTTCAGCATGTAGAGACAGATCTTGTAGTCATAGTCTACTCTGTAACAAACAGCCTTGAAAGGACCAGAAGGTCTGTTGCTGTTTGCTTTCCTATGTAATCCTATGGTCATCCTCCTTCCGGAACTCTGGCGAAAGCTTTGCCACTGCACGTGACATCTCAAAGGCTGTCGGCTGAGTCTGGCATAAGACTTTAATTTCCAAACTGCCCTCTTACAGTTTCTATCCTCCTATCTGTGCTTTCATCTATAGCTTCCTTTCTGGTCGTTCTATAGCTGTTTATTGTCCTTCTCCTAAATCTGTCAACAGTGGTGTTCCTCAAGGTTCTGTCCTATCACCAACTCTCTCTTTTTATTCATCAATAACCTTCTAAGCTGTACATCTAACCCTATCCACTTGTACGCTGATGATTCCACCCTTCACCTTTTCATTCGGTTCCTGCAACATACATCTCAGCAGTTACTTCAACAAACAAGGGATGATGCTATGGAACACCTAATGTCTGACTTGGCTCATATCTGTGACTGGGGTAAAAATAACCTTGTTTTTAACTCCTCTGTGGCCGTTGGCATCGAATGATGTTTAGCCAATAAATGGCTGCAGGCATCATTTGAGCGCAGCCTATAAAAGGCAGCAAAAATTTTAGGGAAGTGACCAAACGTTCTCAATGTCTTCAGGCTGACCTACACTACACCCCTACACATCCCATCAAGAAGTTTGGAGCCTGCTGCTGTGATGAGTGGATTTTCGATTTTTTCACTCGTGGCCATGCCTAAACAAGCACAGCTACACCCATTATCTCAATCCAGACAGAAAATATCATCTTTGTCCTCCCTTGCAAAACACACACAACCACCCTGTTTATGATTATGAATAAGTACAGGCATAAACAAAAAAGACATGATAATAAGAGAAAAATACATTTTTGTCTTGGTATCTTTACCTATGTGCTCAGGTTTGATGCACTGGTTTGGATCATTCGATGCAGTGTGACTTGTACAAAACTGTGAAAACTTTTGGGAAGTGAACGGACATCTGGGACATGAGACTGACCTTCACTTCATGCTCTCACACCTCATTTGTCAGTTCACCACCTGCTGCCGTGATGAGTGGATGTATGATTTTTTCGCTCATGGCCATGCCTAAACACACACAGATATACCCATTATCTCGATTCAGACCGAAAATATCATCTTTCTCCTCCCTTGTGAAACACACACAACCACCCTGTTTACAATCACATGTACACCCCACCCTCACCTATCACGCCTAATTGGTGCCACCATGGCTGCGCTATAGCTGAAAACGCGATAGCTGAATTGAAGAACTTATGGTAATAATTCTAATTGGTGCCATGACTTCAATATTTACCCCTAAGATACCTTTTTTGTACCACATAACATATAATGGTCTAAAAATGAGCAGGCAAATTAAAAATATACTGTACTATCTATCTATCTATTACCAGACACCATAATCCCATAAGGGGTGGCCAATTGACTTGAGTTGTTTGTTATACAGGGAGGGTTAATAAAAACAGAACTTACTATCCCCTTTGATGGCGGTCTAGCATCACGCATATTTCACCAGGAATAAGTTTCGGTGCCCATTAAAAAAAAAAATGCAGTGTGAAACTATTTTTGAAAGCCATTAGTCATCAACAATAAATGAAAAAAAATAAAAGCTATAAAGAAGTCGTCAGGAAGGACTGATGGTTTCAGGGCAATTCACCTCAAGTCAAATTCCCCGTCACAACAATAACGAGAAGTTGCCGTCATTAACCCCTACACCGCGGGGTTGTCGGAGGTTTTCCGTGCCATTCCCGCGGAGATATTCGCGCTCCGACTGACTTTTTAAAAATATTTGCCAAAAATCAATTATTAGTCCTAGAATATTATAATTATTTATGCATATGGCACATACCTTCAGCTTTCTTCTGGGATGTTTTTTTTAACACTCGTCGACTACCGTAGGACTTGTGGAGACTACTGAAGTTGGGTAACTAAGTCTCCACTTTACACTTCCCGACATCCCCTAATCTGAATACCACTGCCAGATATTATCACTAGAAACACTATTCAATGATTTCCAAGTAGTTTGGAATCCATACTAAAAAAAAAAACACTGTGAAAGCAATGTAAAGTACGAGCACATACGAGCCTCCCACTCCCGCTAATTCGCCATTGGTGTTCTGTCATTTCTTGCTCATATACGCACTCGCACTTTATTATTTCTAGTACTTTTTTACACATGTATATATCTACAATCCTTTACCGCTTCCCACACGATGTTTAGTAGGGGTAGAGGTCACAGGGCCTTTTATAACAGGCGCAAAAGAGGCAGAAATGGACGGGCATCATTTCACCGAGAAGGACGAGAGCAAACTGGCTGTATCTGGTAGTAAAGAGCTGAAAATGTCAGCTGCTAATGTATATGCTAAGAAATAAGTCGTAGGAAATCTAGACAATACATATAAATTAGGTAGTTCCAGGTGAATATAAATATCACTCAGGCTTCTCCCTTCCTTCTTATATACATTTATATTACGAGAGTAGCTCATACGGCATATTTCACGGGGAAAAAAAGCAGGGGAAATTAGCGAACGAGTGCAGGTTGGATGTTGGCAAGTGATAATTAGCCAATTCCAGGTGTATGGCACTATCAATTACCTTATTTTATATATATATATATTATTTAGTATAAGAATAGGGCATAGGGCTCATTTCAATGGACGAAAACAGTGGAAAAATCTGGGGAAGATTTACTTAGCGCAGAGCAACTGAGCAGACAACACGAGAAGGTAATGGAGGGGAGGTAGGGAGAAGAGTCTAGAATGGGGGAAAATGGCTAAATTGTCAACAATGGATGGGAGTACTGATGACATTAGTAGCTCTGACTATTGTCGGACATTGGCAGTGCTGATAGATGATACAAGTCACTACCTGAAAGCCCGGGGGAATTAAAAATAACATAGAGTCACTCAAGTGACGCCCCGCGGTATGATCCATTGCACCCGACCGTCACGAAAGTGACGACCCACGGTGTAGGGGTTAATGAAGACAGCTATGGGTGATCTATCTATTGCCAGACACCATAATCCCATATGGGGTGGCCATTTGTGAGTTATTAGTTTTAAGGGGAGGGTTAATAAAAACAGAACTTACTATTCCTTTTGATGGCGGCCTAGCATCACACATATTTCGCCAGGAATAAGTTTCGGAGTTCATTAAAAAAAAAAAAATGCAGTGTGAAACTATTTTTCCAAACCATTAGTCATCAACAATAAAGGAAAAAAAAAAAAGCTATAAAGAAGCCGTCAGGAAGGACTGATGGTTTTGGGACAATTCGCCAAGTCAAATTCGCCGTCACAACAATAACAAGACAATTCGGCGTCATTAATGAAGACAGCTATGGGTGATCTATCTATCAATTCCCAGACGCCATAATCCAGTAAGGGGTGGCCATATGAGTTTGAGTTATTTGGCTATTGTAATATCACAAAAAAGGTTATTGTTCTCGCTGTCACTGTTTGCAGTCTTAGGACAAGTTGAATGGCTTGGCAGGTGGCGGGGGAGACTCGGTTGGGCGGGCAGTCAGCGCTCGGCTGGCGCTGACATCACAAGACCAATCACCAAGTGAATCTTTTGTTGGCTGGGTGGAGCGCCGGAACCCGGCCTTTTTGAAATTTGTTAACACTTCTGGTGCGTGATAGCAGGCATTTAGTGAGTGATAAGGGTATTTGGGTAGGTTTTTTATACAGGCGTGATAGCGATAAAACGCTATAGCGGAACCCATGATAGCTGAGGGTTGGGTGTATAAGTAAACACAGCATAACCAAAAAAGACATGAAAAAAAAATAGAAGAATTAATTTTTGTTTGGTATCTTTACCTATTTGCTGAGGTCTGTTGTATTGTTTTGAATCATTTTACATATTCTTTGCCTTTTACAAGCATAACAAGAAAGTTTTCCGTGTTCATGTGATGCTTTAATGGGTAGAAAGGCCTCCCCTCCCTTCCTGCTAAGCAGCTCATGTGAGGTGCGAATGACAGGTTATTTCGCATTTTAACCCTCACTGTCCAGCCTGTACACTCAAGGGATGGTGTTTATCTTATTTAGGTCTGAAAACAGAAACTCTCGCCTTCTTTTTCCAAACTCCACCACCCAGACTACAAAAATAAGTCGATACTACCATAAACACAGCACTGAAAAAAGCAAAATAGATTCATAATTTTTAAAATTCAAACCTTGCATATTATGTACTGAAAAAAGTACACATGTCTAGTTATTTCATATTTTTTCAGCACCGACTGTTTTTTGGTAAAAAAAAAAAAAAAAGTGCGATGTTGCATCACTGCAATACCTATGTGCAACTAGTATCGGCTGTCTAAATTTACACAACTTCTGCATTCGATTGCAAGCTATGGATGGGTCTAGGAAGCTGAAATTTGCACTGCCAGATGCATCAGAACTTCCTCTTTAATATGGCAAGGGGAAAAAAATCAGTTTTCGAAACTTCAGAAATTGGCCCCAGTGTCGGTCAAGAGCGCACGAAAAATTCCGGACCTATGGCAATGGAGGGGTTAATGCATCAAAGACTCAGTTTTTACACCTATCAACCAGACAGCATCTTCCACAGGGGTACCCACTAATGTTTAATAATATCCAGCTCAATCCTGCATCATCCTTGAACATGCTTGGGGTTTCATTCACTTGGGACTTATCTTGAAAAGATCATATTACATCTCTCGTAAATATGCTTCCAAGAGATTAGGTGTGCTAAGCCAACTCCAAACCTTCTTTACCCCTTCACAGTTGTTGACTTTATACATGGGTTTTATTCGCTCCTGTGTAGAGTGTAATTCTCATGTGTGGGGAGGCTCCCCACATACAGCTCTTCTCAATAGGGTGAATCAAAGGCTTTTCATCTCTATAGGGTGAATCAAAGGC
>JAGKTI010005141.1:33602-46614 GCA_018397915.1 Birgus latro | reverse complement strand
ATTTAATTTTTCCATGCATGGTTCTTAAGTAAAACAGCTAGAAAAAAGGTTGAAGCAGTGAATTTCATGTCCGGTCCTAACCTAACCTAACCTAACATTGTGTTAATCATAATTTCCTGCTTTTAATTTAATTCTTTCATGCATGGTTATTAAGTGCACCAGCTATGAAAAAGGTTGAAGCAGTGAATTTCATGTCCGGTCATAACCTAACCTAACCAAACCTAACCTCACCTAACCTAACCATTTTTCTGGTAGCAATTAACATCATTTACGGTATTTGATGCTTTGTATCCAATAATTTAGTGCATAAAATGTGAGAAAAGATGATTTCCATGTCCGATACTTACTTATACTATGCTGGCAAGTTCTGAGCTCCTATGACTCACTCACCTCTAAATCATCATTCTTTGGTTAAAATTCAATAAATTCATGCTATGTGTGCATTATTTATGTGAAAAGGGACCTAAATAAGTGCTATACATGTCCACTAGGGAGGTAGGAAGGTAGTTTTCTGATTTAGGTTAGGTTAGGTTAGGGTCATGAAAAACCAATGCTGGAGCTTCAGGACCAATATCTGGACAAAACCAATATTCGGACATGCCTTTGGCTCTATTACAATGGATATTGGAGGGATTACTGTACTGTCTATCTATCTATTGCCAAATACCTTAATCCCGTATGGGGTGGCCACAAACAAATCGCCTCCATGTTGCTCTATCCCCTGCCATTTTACTGCCCTGCTCCCAGCTCACATCCCCTCTCTCATATACCTCTCCACTCCATCCCTCCATCTCATCCTCAGGCTCCCCCTCCCTTTCCCCCCCTCCACCTCACTCATACACTCTCCTCATCAGTCTCTCACTCTCCACACGCCCAAACCACCTACATGTGTTTCTCCTAACACTTCCTATCATATCCAGATCCACACCACAACACTCCTTCACTTCCTCATTTGTCAGTCTGTCTCTCCATGTGACTCCATATGCTCCTCTCAAATAACTCATTTCCACTGCTCTAACTCTTGACTTCTGCCCCTCTAACAGGGTCCAAGCTTCACTTCCATATGTTAGAGTTGGTATCACAATACTATTGTTGCGTCCAACGTCCCCACACTGCCACAGGCTCCAACAGCAGTAGTTCAGTATAGGAAGGACTTTGCCCAGCGAGTTGTTCTTCCTATGGTCGGCCTTTAGGTGTAGAGCACACAAGATCAGCTGAGGCAACGATAAACACTGGCTTCTTTAATTAAAGTTGACTGTCTTTATTTACCAAATACTGTAATTCCACTTAATGCCTGCTAACTTCAATTAATTGTTCTCACAAGCACTGGACATATCCAAACTGGACTAACTGCAATTTCACTTAATACCTGACAACACTTCACAGTTAATGCTTGTCAACGCTTTACTGTTTTTTTACACTTCACTGTTTTCACAATAACACTTCAATAACTTCACAAGTACCAAAAATATACAAACTTCACTGATACTGCACTGGCTAAACTTCACTCAAACTGACTGTGGCCCAACTAATCCTTAACCTTCACAACAACTAGTGTCTCATTCCCCATCCTTATGTAACCTTGCATTACTTCCTTCTGAAACAAGTGGCACTTCTTGGGGTTCAGCTTCAGGTGCACTGTGCAGATCCTGTCCAACACCTCCAACAGCCTCTCTAATTCCTGGTCGAACGTCCGTGCAAACACAATTACATCGTCCAGATAGATGAGGGCTGTCTGCCAGTGGAGGCCTTCCAGTACGCGATCCATTAGACGCTTAAAAGTAGCTGGGGCATTGCATAGGCCAAAAGGCATCACCTTAAACTGCCATAAACCTTGCCCATATGAAAAGGCTGTCTTCTCTTTGTCCTTCTCTGCAACCTTGACCTGATGATATCCTGCCTTCATGTCTAGGGTGGAGAACCACTTAGCACCTGACAAAGCATCCAGGGTGTCATCAATTCTTGGCAAGGGGTATGCATCCTTCACTGTCACATCATACAGGGCTCGATAATTTACACAGCACCTTACTGAGCCATCTTTCTTCTTTACCAGAACCACTGCTGATGCCCAAGGACTGTTGGACTTTTCTATTACCCCTTGACTCTGGAGATTCTCCATCACCTTCGTCATTTCTTGCCGTTGGGCTAGCGCCATCCTCCGCGCTGGCTGTTTAATCGGGAGGTGATCCCCAGTGTCTATACTATGCTCCACCAGGTCAGTGCACCCCAAGTCTAGGTCTCCAGTGGAGAACACATCAGCAAACTTCATCAGCAACTGCCTCAACTTCAGAACTTGTGAGCCATCCAGGCATTGGCTACTCCTAGAAAATAGGTCCTGTAGGTGGTCCGGCATGTACCCATCTTCCTTGACTACACTCTTTTTACAGGCCTTCCTCTGATGCCACTCAGGGTCCACCGCCTGGCACAGTCCCACAATTTCTCCCTCGTTGATCTTCTGTGTCTCACGGGAGAAATTGGCCACCACAACTGGCACTTCATCTGCACCTGTTTCCACCAGTGTTCTCCCCACCATCACTCCGGCCTTCGTCTTGCACCGTACATTCGGCTCCACTACCCCAATACAGCTGTCAAAAGACCCACTCACCTTACACTGGAGCAACAATTCTAATTTGGGGGGTATCACTGTAGTGCAAAGTGCCCTCACCTCGCTACCAGAACTAGTACATTTCACTGCCGTGACGGGAACCGACTTTCCTCGAACCTTCAGCTTCATGGAGCTGAAGTCCAGCTCACACTCCATGGACATCAGATAGTCAAGACCCAGAAAACAAGGATCCTCCATGTCGGCCACGTAAACTGGAAGAGTAGCCTCTTGCCCTGCTACTTCAATCTGGACATCCAGGAGTCCCCTCAGTTCTACACAGTGCCCAGTTACACCACACAGTTGTTCCGATGACTCAGGCAGATACCGATGATGTAACACATCAGGCCTCACAAAAGTCTGCTCTGAGACCGAATCAATCACCAGGAAACACTTCTTTCCATCTATCCTTCCATCTATTCGAACACTGTCAATTGCTGTTCTCTTGCATTTTCTTGGTGGTGGGGCTACTTGGGACAAGCTGGCTGGTGGCTGCCCCTTCACACCAGCCTCCACTACTTTTCCACTTCTTTCTGGTCTTCTGCAGCCTTCTTCTTATCATCCTTTTTCTTCTTTGGACACTCAGAACTGAAGTGTCCCACCTCACTACATGTCCGACATGCTCTTGTTACAACTAAAGACTTCCTTGCACTACTCTGTTCTTGCTCCTTCTTCCATTTGTGACAATCCTCCATCTTGTGCCCCGGCTTCCCGCAGAACCAGCAGCCTCCACTGGCCTTCACCTGTTCCCTCTTCCACTTGTAGCAGTCCTCTTTTCTGTGTCCTGGCTTCCCACAGCACCAACAACTTCCCTCAAATTTTTCCATTTCACATACCTGCTCCTTTCTTGCCTTGAATCCTGCACTATGACCTGTCTGAAAAGTCAACGTAGCTACTTGACCTGACATAGGACTCAAACTCTAGAGCCCTGGCAAGTGCTTCTTGCATGCTTCAGGGTTGTGCCTGCTTCACCTGCACTTTTAACTCTGCACTGTCAAGAGCATCGATGAACTGGTCCCTCAGTAGAATACCCAACAGGTTAGGTGCCGCTCCAGGGTATGCCTTATATGCCATACTCTCCAGGTCATGAGCAAGCTGCTGTAGGGATTCTCCTTGAGCCCGTACACGGCTCCGGAATCCTGCTCTGTAAACCTCAGTCTGGTACATGGTTCCATATCTGCGCTCCAGCACTTCTACTAGGGACTGATAACTGTTCCTCTCCACTGCTGACATCTGTCCCAGAATTTCAATTGCGGCACCCTTAAGGCTAGTAGCAAGCTGCACTGCCTTCTGCCTATAACATCCCAGCCATTCTGATCCACAAGTAACTCGAACTGTGCACGGTAAGCTTCCCAAGATACTCTACCATCAAATTCCTGAGGTTTCTTTTTAATTGGACCCCCATTATAGCCGTGCAGTTCACTGGATTGGGGCCTAAAAACTGGAGCATCATAATTAAGGCCAGGACTTAAAACTTCTACATTCTAATTATTCAACCCTGTAGTGCTACCTTTAGATGCCTGGGATTCGTCAAGATTCACTGTACACTGTCCATTCCTTTCATATACTCCCTGTACACTAACCTGAGGCTCAGCAGAGCAGTATTTCTCTACAGCCTCCATTTTCTCACTAATTATCTTTACATGGTCAACTACATGCTTCAACTGACTATCTACATGCTGTCTGCACTCTGTCACTATTTTCTCACTAATCTCCAGCTGGCTGTCCACATGCTGTTTGCACTCTGTCACTATTTTCTCACTAACTGTCTTCAACTGGTCGTCTACATGCTGTTTACACTCCATCACATTACTGCTTACCTCATACCTTTGCTGCTCTAGCTTGGCATCTACTTCTTCCTTCATTTCCCCCATGAATGCATCTAGCTGTCCTTTCACCCTCAGTTGTACTTCCCTCTGTTGCTCCTGTAATGTCTCTTGAAGCTGTTCATATCGTTGTTTCTGTTCTTCATTCTGTGCCTGTAACTGTTCTTTCATTTCCTTCCTGAGCTCTTTCTGTTCTTCTTTCTATTCTTCACGTTGTGCCTCTAGTTTTTCACTCCGTGTTTGCAGTTGTTCCTTGAGTTCTTTCTGTCCTTCACTCTGTGCTTGCAGTTGTTCCTCGAGTTCTTTCTGTCCTTCACTCTGTGCTTGCAGTTGTTCCTTGAGTTCTTTCTGTCCTTCACTCTGTGCCTTGATTTCGTTCCTGAGCTCTTTCGTTTGTGCCTGCATTAGCTTCACAATCATCACCAGGGAAATTTCCTCCTCCTCCTCCTGCCCAGCTCGAGACCTTGTCTTCACACCTTCTTGCTCCATATCGATGATTAGACTCACTGCAGCCCTGAAATTATCCACACTCCTGACACCAGTGTTGCATCCCATGTCCCCACACTGCCACAGGCTCCAACAGCAGTAGTTCAGTATCGGAAGAACTTTGCCCAGTGAGTTGTTCTTCCTATGGTCAGACTTTAGGTGTACGGCACACAAGATCAGCTGAGGTGACAATAAACACTGGCTTCTTAAAGTTGACTGTCTTTAGTTACTAAATAATTCCACTTAATGCCTGCTAACTTCAATTCACTGTTCTCACAAGCACTGGACGTATCCAAACTGTACTAACTGCAATTTCACTTAATACTTGACAACACTTCACAGTTAATGCTTGTCAACACTTTACTGTTTTTTTTACACTTCACTGTTTTCACAATAACACTTCAATAACTTCACAAGTACCAAACATATACAAACTTCACTGATAATGCACCGGCTAAACTTCACTCAAACTGAATGAGGCCCAACTAATCCTTAACCTTCACAACAACTAGCGTCTCGTTCCTCATCCTTATATAACCTTGCACTACTCGAGAAACGTCTATGACAAACTCGACGGTGTGACTGTAAACAGTTGCCAACTAAGAGACAACCAAAATATGACAATCTTCTTACATTACATAACACTCTAAATCAATTACCAAACTTAAATTATATAATTTAACAAACAATCATGTAAATAAAACATTATAGAGAAGAAGAGCATAAAAATTAATGCATAACTTACAAAACAACTACGCTCACTAAGAGCCAGCAAGCTGGCAACTCTGACCGTACCGATACCGGAACTAGCCTACCGTACAGACACACGGAGAACATTCTCAAACACCTAACTGGCAAATCCCCCTTCATAACACTATCATGTTGCAACTTTTTCACTTCCATGCTCACTTCCCTGTTTCTTATCACTGCTTTCAAGGAACCAGCAACCTTTCTTCCCTGCTGCACCCTTTCAAACACTTCACCCTCCAAACTTCCATCCTTACTCATCACACTACCCATGTACTTAAATGCACTCACATTCTCCATATCCTCCCCATCCAATCTCACTCTACATTCACTGGCTTCACTTCTCTTGAAGACCATCACTTTACTCTTCCCTACATTCACCTTTAGATTCCATTTCTTACACACTCCCCCAAATTCATCTACCAAGCCTTGCAGCTCCCCTTCGTCTTCACTCAACAACGCAATATCATCTGCAAACAACAGTACAGGGAGTTTCCAAACACTGCCCTTTCTCACAAGGGCCGCTCCAACATCCACTGCCCGACCTTGTATCTCTTTTATAACCCCATCCATATACAGATTGAACAACCATGGAGACATGACACATCTTTGTTTCAATCCAACCTTCAAACCATATTGAGTACATGCTAGGGCTGTCTCATACAGGACTGGTGTATTGGTACTAGCGGGGGTATTTTTACGAAATGTTGGCGGGTCTGCTGGTAGATCAGTAAAGTCTGATATTATGAAATTCAAATTCTTAAACTGTTCCCTGCCCCAGTGGGGATTTGAACATGACACCTAAATATTGCCTGAATAATTGATATAAATATCAAGGATAGGACTAACAGGTGTTGCATTTGCAGTTAGGGTAGGTCCCAAAAGACAATTTGCATGCAAAATTAATGGCTTCAAAGTGAATAACTTCAAAATTACTCATTTCTGCAACTGTTTAAGCCTGGCACTTCTAGAGAAGTGAAAGAAATTGTATGCAGCCTTCATGGATTTGGAGAAAGCATATGACAGGGTGGATAGGCAAGGATTGTGGAAATTTTAAGAATATATGGAGTAGATGGGAGGTTGTTGAAGGCCTGAAGAGTATGTATGAGGGTGCTAAGGCTGCTGTGCATGTGGATGGTGAACTGAGTGAATTTTTCCATGACGGTGGGTGTTAGCGCCGAAGTGGTGACATGTAGAGGTGTCTGGTATGTAGGAGGACTGCTGGGCCTTGATAGCAGACTGTGAAGCCTATGCCCAGAGTCGGACACATTAAAAAAAAAAAAAAAAAAACTTACACTGACATTAAAATATTATGAAATTTTATCCTAAACTTTTCATCATCGGGGAATGGGAGACCTACATATTCTCTCAAACTATAAACACATGAGCAATCGTTTCATCTGCGGCAGCGGCAAGTACCCGACAGCTACAACTCAAATTTAATGCAATGCCAAATACATATGTAAGAAGCTATTGTGATCTGTTTACCTAGATTATTGCTAAATTTCAGCAATTCTTTGGTACTTGGACGTGTACTCACATGACAAGCTGGTTCTCCCCTGTCCCGGAGGTGCTTACACTGTCCTACTGTTGTATATAATTTCCTACATTGAGCACCGCTGTTTCAACAACCATCGAGTAAACACTGACAGGAAAACATTGCAATGTTTATGGTTAAGGAAACAAATGCACAGCTAATCCGTGTGGGATTCACAATAGACGATCGAAAGATCTTGCGAAAAGTATCCAATGCGTTTTGAGATAGGATTTCTTGACATTTACTGTTATTGTAATTATTAAGGTGCATTTTTTCTCTTAAGCATTATATGTTTACTTCGGCACTTATCGCTGAATGGAAAGTCTTTTACAACAAAAACTGAACCAGACAGCGACTCGCTTTTTATTCTCTTCATTTTTATGTATTTAGAGTTTCCTACTCCTAGTTACCTTCTTCAACATCCTTACCACTGCCTGCATAGCGATTATTTGATTAGTAGTTTAGTACTGCTCGCTAATGTGCAGTATGTGGCGAGTTACCGGTGTTGCGGTTAGGTTATGTGGGAGTTGTGCGGCGTGTTTTAGGACCGACTACTCGTTCCTCAAACACGGCGCTTAGAGCGGGGTCCCCTTTCTAGACTGGGTGCCAATGACTATATAAACGATGATATCATGATAGGAAAGTGAATGCAATTTCGTCGCCGTCTCCCACGCCCTCTATTGTAATTACGCATAACCTTGCTAACGGGTAACTAATATAAATCTTTAATACACACAAACTGGAGTACATTTATTATTTCTTTCATCTTGGTGTTATGGAATAATTTATCCCTCCTCCCTAGAATTTTTCACCCAATTCATTTACTGTCAATAACAGGAATATATAGACTTTTATTGTTCTCTTCATTCAGATGTTTATTCATTGCCAATTTAACCTCGTTTATTTTTTTTCCCCATTCTGTTTCATCCTTTAGTTATTTGTTAATAACAGGAGTGTTTACACTTTTTTTTTTTATCATCCTGATGTACTGCCCACCTATTTTATCTTTTATGTAGCTGGTCAGTAATAAAAGTAAATTTATTGTTTCTCTCATCCTCATGCAATGGAATGGATATTTTTCTCTCCGAATGTACTGCAGTTAACAGCATATTAAGCTCACAGACCCTTGCAATCGCCAGTAAATAAATAGGATTTCTGATAACCATCTGCATGCTACATTAATTATAATAAAGACTGGCTTTCGTGTCTGACACAGCATTCTAACTGGGCACTGCAGGCATACAGGCATACACTGTATATTTCAAAAACATCACCACAATAGCACATAGTTACAGTAAGCACTGAGCATAGTATTAATCCTTTCTGAAAACACAAAACCATACACACTGGTAAGCAGCAATGTAGAATGGTGTATAGTATACATGAACACACGCAAATGTAGACAAACCAGGCATGCCTAAGCATATATATAAATAAGGACTAAAATCTCACAGCCAGGGTTGGCCTGCTCTAAGTTATGTCATTCTGGGTGTAATTTTCAATAGCCATAAGAGAACACAACAGTACTTACCGATCTTTTTCTTTTGGGAATCGATGATACACATACTGTGGGCGTGTGAGCGTTTGGCTTTATCGCACACAACACAATAGTGTGAATGCCCGACACTATCTATCTATCTATATCTATTGCCAGACACCATAATCCCGTAAGGGGTGACCATTTGACTTTGAGTTACTGTTTTACGGTGAGGGGCACTAACCCTCCATCAACCCACTTGTTGACACGTAGGGAGCACGTATGGTTTGGTTATATGGTTACCACACAGCGTTGTAAATGGTTTCTTGGCTTACAGGAAACCATTTGGCTTGTCACTCAATGTAATGCCACCTGTAAAGGAAAGAAAAGCAGTAAGAAGTGACAGGAAATATAGGAGAAATAGGAAGAAAGGAGGGCAGGCACAGAAAAAGAATGATAAAGGCTAAGGAAGAAGTAGGCAGCAGTACATCAAGTGAGTGTATGATGGTCGCCACCACCTACCACTAATGCCCGACACGTTTTCGTTTTTCAAAATCACGAACACATGAGAAAAGCCACTTCGTCTTACATCATTTATTGATAAAATACAACCATAGTTCCTTTATATTGATCCGTTCATTAATATATAATCTGACTGAAACGTAAATGTTTGTATCTGATGCGGTTTCACGAGTTATTTTATTTAATTTATTTTTCTATTTTTTTTCAGGTTTAGAATATCGACAGCCGAGATATGGTCGTGGCGAAAAGTCTATTCCGCAAAACGTGTACATGCAGACGATAAATTTTACTGCCAACGCCGCCTACATTCCTTACGCAGCTCTATCATAGTCTACATTCCTTACGCAGCTTTATCATAGTCAGAGGTTCCAGTTAGGATTAAAGGTCCTTTATAGCTTTCCTATCATCGTTTATATAGTCATTGCTGGGTACACTTAGGGCAACTAAGAGGAATAGGGCAAAAAAAAAAGAAAACGGCAACAAACCTTACACGTGTATTACCTTAATTCTTACAAAGACACAATACAGGCAGTGGCATACTTTATACAAGAAATAAATTAACACAATGGACAGGGCCGAAGGTCTGTAGGGCAGGTAAGGTAGCCAGTACTGCTTCTGGGAGGGCCTGGTTGTAGCAGGGTGGCCCAGGGCGGCGTCCTTTGCCAGGAGTGGGAGTGGCCGCCGTTAGGGCGTCCGGGGTCTTCGTCGGGAGGCCAGACAGCTACTGGGTCATCTGGGGGCCTCATCAGGAGGCTGTCTTCTGCTGGGTCATCAGGGGGCCTTCGTCAGGAGGCCGGGTATGGCTGGGTCATCCAGGAGGGGTCTGAGGGGTGACATGATAGGGGCGCCCGTCTCTAAGGGGCCCAGGGGTTGGGGCCTAAGGGCTGGGCCCGAACAGGGAGAGAAAGCGCACCTGTCGGTGCCCACTCTGCCAGGTGGGGCGTTGCTGGGAAGGGGAGGTTACACCCTGGGGTCCTAGGGATGTCTCGGCAGGTCCGGGGGCTGCAGTCTCTTCTCGGCTGGGCCTCCATCAGGGGTATACTGCGGCGTCCCGTCTTCAACGAGTTTGTCAGGGTCGAGGTCTGCCGGGGGCCCGGTTGTAGGGCGTGGACCCCAGGTCTCAGGGGCCTCTCCAAGTCTTCACCAACTGCTGCTCCTCTGGCAGAGTGCTTATGTGCAGCGAAGGGGTGAGGAAACCTGAGCAGCCACAACCAGAGTTAGGCAAACAGGGGAAATCCTCAGGAGGGGAAGGCACTGGGGTAGAGCGCAAGGGGCAGCATGTAGCCATTCCCTCTCTGCCGTGGCTGGTGGCCGTTGCTAGGTCCCCTAGGGCGTCGAGAGTGGAGCGGCTGGTGGCTGTCTCCTCCCTCACGTGGCATGAGGCCGTCACTGAGGGTCCGTGCCCCTGGCTGGCTGTGGGTGTAGCATGGCTGGTGACCGTCGCCTGCCCACAGGTGCGGCTAATGGCTGTCACCAGAGAGCCGTGCCCCGCGAGGACTACACCCCGAGTGCAGCTGGCGGCAGTCACGGGGGTGCAGGTGTGGCTAATGGCCGTCACCAAGGTGCGGCTTCGTCATCGAGGTCCTTCTTCCCAGGTGTGCTGTAGGGATAGTGCGGCTGCTGGCTGTCACCTTGCGGGTGCGGCTAGTGGCGGTCACCGATGTTGGGAGTCTGCTGTCAGAGGCACGGTTGGTGGCCGTTGCTCGTCCAGTGGTGTGACTGGTGGCTGTCACCGATTCCCTCTCCCTGGAGGGTCAACACGAGAGCGGCTGGTGGCCGTCTCTCCCTGTGCACGGCTGGTGGCCGTTGCCTGGTGTGAGTGAGGGAGAGAAGCAGTGACTGAGCGGCTGGTGGCCGTCTCCTGCTGGTTGTCTGGGGCTATAGCAATAGCCCCATCCTGAACCTGGCGAGAGCTAGTCCAGCTGAGGAGTAGTGTGCCGTGACTGCCACCTTAGCGTTGAGGCACCTGAGCGTGAGAGGGGCGTAGGGGATAGGTACAGGTGGGCCCTTCTCGCACTGAGCCCATGCTCACTGCATTTACCCCTCGGTTGTCTCCTCTTAGGGTGGTTGTCATGTCCACGTGGGGCATTTTGGTGGTGCACATTTCATTTATAAATGTAATCCCACATTTCTAAGATGTACCTTGACATTGGGGCAATTGGTTTTCTTCTTAAAAATGGTTTTCAGAGGTTGATGATCGATTACAATGGTAAATGGCTTACATCATTGGTAGTGGTTGAAAAATCTGCCGGAGTTGACTTTAGCCAGAGCTTCCTTATCAGTAACTGTTTTCTCTCTGCTGCACTTAGTTTCTTTGAATAAAATAGTTTTCATCATGGACCTGCATTAAAGTTCCACCAAGGTGTGTGTCACAGGCATCAGTATGCAACTCAAATTTCTTAGTCTGACGCACCTTTACCAAAACATGTGCACTGACTAATTTGTCTTTTAGAGCTACGAGAGCCCTTTCACATTATGAGACATGACCTCATTTTGCATAATTATATCCTCTCTCTTCAGGTACAGTATATCCTCTATCACTTCAAAGTGGTAAAAGGGCTTATTTCCAGGAGTCTGCTTTGGAAGAGCTCCCCCTTCATGGAAGGTAATCAATTTACTCCATACCCTATCTTCTCTCTGAGCTTCCCCAGTCTTTTGGGCTGTTATACCCAAATATCTAAGGTCATAGCTTGACTGCAAGTCACATTCCGCTCAGTCTGTGATAGTGCTTACAGGTCAGCTGAAGGTGTCAGGTACTGTTTGTCAGATCCAGTGACAGGATTACATACTATATATTGCACCTGCCAGTATTATTTTAAGTGAATTTATATTTGATTACTTAAATAGATTAAGTAGTAATTCCACAAGGAATAACGCCCCCTTTCTCCTAAAGTACTGGAGCCGGCCCTGAAGTACGGCTCAGGTCTGAGATGAAGTGATCTCATTAGATTAATGAGTTAAGGGGCTGATTTGCACATTTTCCACATGCGTGTCAACTGTCAAGCCAAGACATTAGTCACTTAAGAAGTAGAATGGCTGAATAATTTCCTTAGACTTTTTCATCACTTCACAGCAGATTCCAGCACCTAGCTGTGTTGCCCTTTTATACCTTTATCACATGGCACATACATTATGATCAGAAGCATGTTTACCAAAGAGGGTAATACACTCGTTTGCCATTGGTCTCATACTTAGTTAACTTTCATGCACCTCTGCTTAATATGCACAATCACTCATTCCTCTCCCCTATTACTTGTTCTTGAAAAACTTGCCCTTACTATGACCCTCTTGCTGTGACATGCAATAAAGGTAAACTCATACAAAAGTAATGTTTTTGTCTGCAATCTTGTGTATATATTCCATCATCATCATCTAATCCAGTGTTGCCTCATGAGGAGTGTAGGAGCCCAGGGCTAGGCAAGTTGATCCTGGTATTTAAGATGAGAGTGACCAGCCTCATTCATCCCCAAGTGGCATTAAGTGAGCAATGCACCCCAACCATCCGTTGGATATAAACCTTCACCGGCTCAATGCGACTGGAGCGCCATAGTTACCCACTAAACCACCAGACGCCATAATTTGGTTATATGGTTACCACCCAGCACAGTACAGTAAATGGTTTCCTGGTGTACAGGAAACCATTTGGCTTGTCACTCAGTGTAGAGTCATCCATAGGTAGAAGAAAGAGGAAAGAATGAAGGAAAGACAGAACATAAAGGAAGGAAGTGAGGAAAGGGCAGACAACCAAAGCAGCATTGCATCAAGTGAGTGGATGGTGAGCATCCCTACCTACCAAAACACTTCCCATGTACCGA
>JAGKTI010005141.1:17871-28781 GCA_018397915.1 Birgus latro | reverse complement strand
GATACATTTTTTTTTGTTATATATAAGTAGGATCTTCTGTACTAAACTTTTAACTGGAACAAGTCATTCTTATTCTTTCTTCCCACATTCAAACAGCAGTGAGCTGTGCTTTAAGTAAGATGTCCAAGTTACATTATTTAGTAATGTTTATTACATGTACATCTGCCATGTGTTACGGGATTAGCTTTGTATTCTATTGTCTGAAATAACTTATGCTTTACAGTACGCTCACCAGGTGTGATTAGATGACCTGGTTAGCCAATGCAGTTACTATCCACTGGGTACATTCACTTACAGAACTAATCCAAAAAAGAAGTAAAAACAATTAATTCAGTGTCAGATTCTATACTTTAAAAGGATTTGCTTAAGAATAATTCATTACATGGCATCAGGAGAGATAATCCACTGCAGCAAACTCACCCAGCGCTAAACCATCTAATCTTCCCTTCTTAAGAAAATGCTTACACACCCTAGCTGCCTCATGTTATTAGTACAGTATCAACCTGCAATAGGCATTTTAGTAAATAACTTGGGGGGAAAAATTTAATCAACCTGACCTACCACATGACACAGCTGACAATTTACATACATAACTTTTCCCATTTGCCAAGTTCAGTTTGAAAAATAACCAAAGACAACAACTAAAGAAGAGTCATACTGCAATGTGCTATTACCAATTCTACTTTTGTGACATCCCAGGGTGGGAAAAAGAGGTATGGATGATGATAATGCATTGATTAAATTCTTGTGGTTATTATAAATGATATAGTACCAAATTACCACTGAGATAAAAACTGATAAACACTGGCATTCTTATAGTTCTGATGACTGCTACTCATCAGACTAATTAATATTCCCTCTATGTTGCCAGAGCAACTGAAAGGACAACTGACTGCCTGGAATGAATGATGCTGGGAAGACACTGCCCTCAACCCCATTGGATATTTGTTGACAAGTAAATGCTGATTATCTGTTTACTGATCAAGCATCCATGGCACTTCAGATAAATCAACAGTATAGAAGTTCTATTTTCAAAAATTACAACTAAGTTTTTGCTTTTCTCAAGCTACCAAGGCATGGCATCAGTTAATAAGCAGACTGTAAAATCAAATCTTTCCCAACACTTAAACTTGTAAGCAATCAATTACTCATTATATTCAGATAACTTCAAAAGCAAGATCCTATGTCACTAAATTATTTGAGAATCCAAACTGTGCCAGCATGACCTAAGCCCACACATCAGCAAATCTCACTGGTTCATCATAATAAATTACTGCACATCTACTGTGTCTTGGCCTCATCATTTCCTCTAATTCATAACCAAAGCTATTATACTCTTTCCCACTACTTATCCTCACAACTTTAAGCTTGGTATTATAAAACTTGATATTAAAACACTTGTACCAAAACATCACCATGACTAAAATGGGAGATTAGGAGACAAATAACATACTACATGGCAATAAATATATGGCACAATTCCACTACTGTATATAAAGAAAAACAAGAGATTTCACTGATAATTACTAATATATAAATCGCTTTGAGTAATCCCACGATTAATTTTTCTGGAACCTACAAAATACTTCTGCCTGTTTTCACTGTCCCTCCCACATACAATTAGGACTACTGCCAGGCTACTATCTCTCCCACAATAAGGCATCTTCACTGCTAAGCTAAGTTGCTTCAGCCTCCCAAAGGATATCTGACTACCATTGCTATTGCACACAAGGCTGCTGCACCAAGGATAAACCTCAGGACCACACCTGTATAACTTGACAGAGACTGACATCTCGCACTGAGGGATAGCGTCTTTAAAATATTATTTTGTATGGAAGATGTAAAAGAAAAAGAATGAAAGAAAAAATGGAGATGAGAAGGGGTTACAGCTAACAAACAAACAGGGATGTAAGAAACATGTAAGGAAGAATGGAAGGAAAGAGAACTAATGTTAAGAGGGGGGGGGAGTACTATTAACTTGCCCATCCAGTCACCTGCAAATAACACTATGTTTAACATGATGTGGCTCTTAAGTTTCATCACCTGGAGCAGCAATGTTGTCACTTCACACTTCTCCATTTATCACTCAATATCATTTATTTAAATTTTTTTTTACTTCATTGTTATTGTCCTATGCAAGGCTTGCTCCACAGTTTCTAAATGCTATTAAAAAAGGCATATCCCACTCAATATTTCCAACTCACTTTTGAGACAGTTTGCAAGAATATGAAATTTATTACATTTATCACCAAGAAACATTTAAGATTTTAACAGCACTGGCAAATACAAGACATATACATGTTCACTTTCTCTCTCTCTCTCTCTCTCTCTCACACACACACACACATACATACACACACACATACATACATACATACATACACACACACACAGAGCTTTCTATTTGGTGTAAATGATTGAGCCAGTGGAAAAGCATTTACACACTGTGCATTTCCTTTAATTACCTAACAGACAAATGTGATTACTGTAAAGTTCTGTATACTGTATATTCAGTTTCTGATGGCAGAACCAAACAGTGAAATTTCATGTGACTGAGTGGAATGTGGACACAGAATCAAAATAATACATCTTGCATTGACAAGCTTATCATGATTAACTAAGCATACTGGAATTCACAAGCCTCCAGTTACAGTACTTATTTCCTCCATGACCCGTTATCTTCTCTCCTTATTATTGTCATCATTTTGTGTGTGTGTGTGTTTTTTTAATCATATCATCTCCATCTATGTGTTCTTGCCGTACATTCCATTCTTTTAAAATCAAATTCAGGTTCCTATCATATTTACTCTCTGTTCTTCAAATTCTCTATTTATTCAATTTATCTTGTTGCACCATCTACTGCTACCATACTTTTCTTCCTCCTAAACTACAGCCTCTTTCACAAAACAGACAAAGGCTCAAGGGAAATAACAAATCACACACTAAAGGCTGCCCGAAGATCACAGTAATTGTGACTTTGTTAGGAATCGTTCAAGTCATTTACACTCACTATTTCCACAAGAATAATGATGCTATTGATAGCACTAGTTACTCACACACCAATTCCTCATTTTTAAGAGCTTGAGCACAGATGCACACGAATCATTGCCTTTTAATGGATGCACAATAGTTTTGTGTTCAAGATGCTCACGGTATGTCCACAGCTTAGTGCACATATTAAGCGTACTTGACTCAAAATTCACAGTTTAGAAGTTCTGTGCACAGGGCCCCACAGGGAAATATTGAAAAGTTTGTAAGGAGACTTGGAAATGGTCAACAGATTTTGTTATTAAATTACGACAATTCTTAGGGTGTGGGAGTTATAGAATGACTTCAGGGAGAATAGGGATACTGCTAGGGTGAGGGGTAGAGTACTGTGGGGTGACATAGGAAGTGCTACAACTGCTCATCTGTGGCATCATCAAAGGCAGTCCATGAGTGTGGCTGTGTGTGGGTGTGGTGGTGGTGGTGGTGGTGGTGGTGGTGGTGGCTATGCCTGAGGGCAGTCAGAGGTATGGTAGGATCCTGGCCTTCTACTGGCATGTCCAATAAGGTGTGCCGCCCCCCTTGACCCTCACTTGAATTCCCTCCACCCACTTGCCAAGCAGGTGAGAAACGGACTCTGCTGCCCCCAGAGCCTCCAGAGAGAGTGGAGTACATGTCTGGAGCAGAAACATAGCTGCTGTCCTCACTGGTGGTGCTGTCAGGAGGTGTGGGGTTGGTTGGGGTTCCTCCTCCTGATCCTCCAGATCCACTGCGGGGTTTAGGAGAACTTCTACCATAACTCCCTGGGCCATACTTTCTCAAGGAGGATCGATGGTGGTGATGGTGAGGATGATGGTGGTGATGATGTGGGTGGGGAGGGTGACGGGGTAGGTCCAAAGATCCAGGGCGATCCTGGTCCCCTTGGTTCCCCTGGGAGGACCGAGGAGGAGGGGCAGGACCTGAAGGTGCTTCATAACGATGAGTTGGGGTGGAGTAAGAGCTATCAGCCTCATCCTCTAGCCTAAACGATGGATTAATATTAGAGGAAGAGGTGGAGGTATTCGACACAGAAGAAGGGGTACGACGATGATGGAGAGGGAGCCGGGAGGGGGTTCGAGGATTGGTGGAGGTGGATGAAGAAGATACTGAAGTTGAAGGGTTGTCATATGCGTGGTAGCCCTGGTCTGCGTGTCGCATCACATACTGTGGGTAAACCCGCTGTTCGTAGTGAACACTTGCCAGGTACTCTTGGGCAGGGTGAGAGTAGGAGCGGTCAGGGTAGTAGTAACCAGAGTCTGGTGGACAATGACTGCAGGTATCTCCCCCTTCTGGACGTGGGGAAGGAGGAGCATGCTGGTCTCCCCACACCACCAGTTGTTGGTCTGCCCTGTAATCTCCACGTAAGTAGTCTGCTGGACCTGGGATATATACACGCTGGCTACCACCACCACTACTGCCTCCACTGCCACCACTGTAGCTCACAACCTTCTGTAACAAAATATTAAACTATTATACTACTGAATTATACCAGTATCACCACAACGTCTTACTGTTATCTTACTCAAAGTGCCTTTTTTTTTTTATATATATATATATACTACCTGCCAAGAAGTAAAGATAATAATTAAGGAAGTCTACTGTGGAATATATATTTCACCAAATACAGTAAAACCTTGATATAACGGACTTCAATTGACCGGAATTCGCTTTTATCAGACTCGAGGAGCTACCGGACTAAACTCCCATATATCGGAAAAAGTCTGATAAAGCCAGAAAGCAGTCCGGACTGCCTGACCACTTCAACTATGTTCACCACAATAAGACAAGTAAAAGACATGTTTTTCAGTTCACAGTACAGTATTATTATACCATTTGATTAATGTAGTGAAGGTATAACACAGTACAATACTGCAATGGTGGTGAAAACCACTGATGCAATCCAGACTAATGTCTGATATGTCGGAAAAAGTCCGGATTAGCAGGGGTAAGTCCGGATGTCGCTTTTATCAGAATTTCGCATTTTTCGGACTGGCTTGGGCCCCAATTAGTACGTTATAGTGAGGTCTTACTGTACTGCATTTTGCAGCATATAAGACATATTTTTCGTCATAAAAAATAAAACAAAAAATTCTCATGCATCTTCAAGGATGAATATCATGAGGTTAGACTAGAGCCAGCTCTGGCTCTATTCAAAACAGCCAAATACAAGCGGACCTTCAATTATGCGCAAATATGGTCGACAATGCACATCACATTTTTGAAAATCACATAATTCAAATACTATAAACAATGCAATAAATAGAATATGGTCGACATCCTTCCCAGTTGGCACAAAATTGCCGCATTTTACCCGTTTTATACATACATACACATTTTACAGACTTGTATAGCAGTATATTTGTTACAAAAAGTTAACCATAGTAAATAAGAGAGAAAAAAAATAGTCAAATGTCGCATTCGTGAGCTGGCAGGGCTGGGGTGTGGCAACTGGGTCCCCGCATAATTGGCGAATTGCACAATTCAAATGCGCATCTTTCAAGGATGTACTGTATACAGGTAGTTATCGTATAGACTGCCTATTGTTGTTAGAATACAGAATAAAAAACATTTCTGTCTGTCTATCTATTGCCAGATGCCTCAATCCCATAAGGGGTGGGCCACAATCAAATTGCCTCCATGCCACCTTGTTCAATGCCATTTCACTGCTGTGCTCCCAGCTCACACACCCCCTCTCTCATATACCTCCCCACTCCATCCCTCCATCTCATCCTCAGCCTCCCCCTCCCTCTCCCCCCCTCCACTTCACTTGCATAAACTCTCCTCATTAGTCTCTCGCTCTCCATCCTCTCCACATAAATGTATTTCTCCTAGTGCTTTCTGACACATCCACATCACAACGCTCCTTCACTTCCTCACATGTCAGTCTGTCTCTCTCTGTCTCTCCAAATAACTCCACATGCTCCTCTCAAATAACTCATTTCCACTGCTCTCACTTTTGACATGTGTCCATCCAACAAGGTCCAAGCTCCACTTCCATACATTAGTGTTGGTATCACAATACTGTCATGCTGAAACTTCTTTACTTCCATGCTTACTTCCATGTTCCTTATCACTGCTTTCAAAGAACCAGCAACCCTTCTTCCCTGTTGTACCCTTTCAAGCACTTCACCCTCTAAACTTCCATTCTTACTCATCACACCACCCAAGTACTTAAACGCACTCACATTTTCCATTTCCACCTCACCCAGCCACACTGTACATTCAGTGGCTTCATTTCTCTTGAAGACCATGCTTTTCCCAACATTAACCTTTAGATTCCATTTCTTACACACTCTCCCAAACTCATTCACCAAGCCTTGCAGTTCCCCTTGATCTTCACTTAACAATACAGTATCTTCTATAAACAGTACAGGGAGTTTCCAAACTTTGCCCTCTCTCACTAGGATCACTCGTACATCCACTGCCCTACCTTGTACCTCTTTTATAACCCCATCCATATACAGATTAAACAACCATGGGGATATGGCATCCCTGTTCCAATCCAACATTCAAACAAAAAAATTCACTAAGTTCACTATCCTCACACACTGCAGCCTAAGCCCCCTCATACATAATCTTCACAGCATTCAACAACTTCTCATTTACTCCATATATTCTTAATATTTTCAACAATCCTTGTCTATCCACACTGTCATATGCTTTCTCCAAATCCATAAAGGCCGCATACAACTTCTTTCCCTTCTGTAGAAACTTTTCCACTGAAGACCTAAGAATGAATAACTGATCTACACAATTTCTCCCCTTTCTAAAACCTCCCTGTTCTTCTCCAACCAATTCCTGTGTTATTTCCCTAACTTTGTCAGTCAGTATTCTACAATATACTTTTCCTATTACAGTAAGAAAACAAATGCCCCTATGATTACCACACACTTCTCTTTCCCCTTTTCTTTTGTACAGGGGAATAATTATACCTGACATCCAATCCCCTGGGATTCTACCTTCCTCCAAGGCCAATCTGCACATCTACCATATCCACTCTACTACAGTACTATCTCTCCCCCATGCTTAATCATTTCACCACACACTCCAGCAATTCCTAGGGCTTTCCCCATTTTGACTTTCTTCAATGCTTCCACTACTTCCATCCTACTGATTTCTTCCTCTCTTCTCACCTCCCTCCTCCTCCCAGCAATTCCCTAGCCACTTGTACTCACATTACTTTCATTCTCTATGTTCAACAATTCTTTAAATTGTTCTCTCAACCTGTTCACTTTTTTTCTCCCTTCTCCACTAGCAATCTGCCATTGTTAACTTTCACTCCCTGACTTACTTCTTTATCACCATGTCTAACTCCCTTTACCTCTTTCCAGAACATTTTCTTACATTCCCTCCACTTTACACTCAAATTCCTTCCAAATTCCACATCCATTCTCTTCTTACTCTCTCTTACTAATCTTTTCACCTCTCTCTTCCTCTCTACATATACTGTAACTCTCTCAGCAGTCTCTCAGCTTCCTCCAAGTCCATTTTTCAACTCACTATATGCTTTTTTCTTAAAAAACATTTAATTAAACTAAAACTTGATAAACTGTGAAAAGTAAGATGCACTTAAATGTACTCAAAGGATATAGGAAAAACTTCAAGGACAGCCACAACTCTTGTGTTTACACACTGACAGTGCTGCTACATAGTGTCTGCTGGTGAATATAACTAAAATTCCTCAATGCAAGCACAGATTTTTAAAATCAACACGTGTTTGCAACTTTCTACTGGCCTTCGTGTATTTTACCTAAATGTATTTACCTAATTGTGATATACAGGAAATGAGCTACGCTCGTGAGGTCCCGTCTCTTTTTCTCAGTAAGTCAAATTTTGCTTTAAACTCGTTTAAGTTTTTAGACTGGACGATCTCTTTGTCCAGTCTATTCCACAGGTCTATGCATCTATAAAGAAAACTATATTTCTTGATGTCCTTCAAGCAGCGTGGCTTCTTCAGTTTCAGTCCATGTCCTCTTGTTGCTCTCTTATCCCATACAAACAGATCTTCTCTATCAATTTTATCTAATCCCATCATGGTCCTGAACACTGCAATCATGTCACCCCTCTCATTCCTTTCCTCTAAGGATGGCAAATCCAGCCTTTCTAGCCTCTCACTGTATGACAGATCTGCCAGACTGGGGACCATCTTAGTTGCTGTTCTTTGTATTCTCTCAATCTTGTTTATATCTTTCTTTTTGTGTGGGGACCACACTACTGCTGCATATTCTAACCTGGGGCGGATCATGGCCACTATCAGTTTTTTTATCATTTCTTCATTCATGTAATGAAATGCCACTCTTATGTTGGTCAAGAGTTGTCTCTCTAACTATATTGTTAATGTGTTTTTCAGGTGACAAACTATCCTGGACCAGCACTCCTAAATCTTTCTCTTCTCTTGCTTTTGTGATTCGTTCATTACCCATTACATAATTCAGTGATGGTCTCTTGCTGCTTTTACCCATTTCCAATATTTTACATTTTTTTGCACTGAATTTCATTTCCCACATCCGGCTCCAGTCATGTATCCTATCCAGATCCTCCAGCAGCATTTTACAGTCCCCTTCAACCTCTACCTTCCTCAAAATCTTTGCATCATCTGCAAACAGACTTGCATAACTGTTCACTCCATCTACCATATCATTTACGTAAATCAGGAACATTACTGGCGCCAACACCAAGCCCTGTGGGACACCACTTGTTACTTCTCTCCATCCAGACGTCCTGTCCTTTATTATTGTCCTCATTTACCTATTTGTAGTATACAGGAATTGAGCTAAGCTCGTATCGTCCTGTCTCCCTATCTACATTTATCTAGTCTAGTTTTTAAAAAATGAATGTTTTTTGCCTGTACCATCTCATTGTCCAAGCTATTCCACAGGTCTATGCATCCATAAGGAAAACTATATTTCTTGATATCCATCAAGCAGCTTGGCTTCTTTAGTTTCATTCTGTGTCTTCTTGTTATTTTCATATCCCATACAAACAGATCTTCTCTGTCAATTTTATCTACTCCCATCATGGCCCTGAACACTGCAATCATGTCACATCTCTCTCTCTCCTTTACTCTAAGGAAGACAAATCCAGCTTTTCCAGCCTCTCTCTGTATGACAGATCTGCCAGGCTGGGGACCATCTTGGCTGCTGTTCTTTGTATTCTCTCAATCTTGTTTATATCTTTCGTTTTGTGTGGGGACCACACTACTGTTGCATATTCTAACCTGGGGCAGATCATGACCACTATCAATTTTTTCATCATCATCTCATCCATGTAATGAAATGCTATTGTTATGTTGGTCGAGAGTTTATACATCTCTCTTACTATCTTGTTAATGTGTTTTTCAGGTGACAAACTATCCTGGACCAGCACTCCTAAATCTTTCTCTTCTCTTGCTGTTGTGACTGGTTCATTACCCATCAAATAATTCAGTGATTGCCTCTTGGTCCTTTTTCCCATTTCCAATATTTCACATTTTTTTGCATTGAATTTCATTTTCCACATCCAGTTCCAATCATGTATCCTATCCAGATCCTCCTGCAGCATTTCACAGTCTTTCTCAACTGCTACTTTCCTTAAGATTTTTGCATCATCAGCAAACAGACTTGCATAACTGTTCGTTCCATCTACCATATCATTTATGTAAATCAGGAAAATTACTGGCGCCAACGCCAAGCCCTGTGGGACTCCACTTGTTACTTCCGTCCATCCAGACATCCTGTCCTTTATTACTGTCCTCATTTGTTTGTCTCTCAAAAAGTCTCTCATCCACTCCAGGAGGTTTCCCTTCAATCCTCCTATATGCTCCAATTTCCACAATAGTCACTTATGGGGTACCTTGTAGAAGGCCTTCTCCAAATCTAAATACACACCATCCACCCAACCGTCTCTCTCCTGTAGCACGTCAATCGCTCCTGAGTAAACGTTCACCAAGTTAGAAACACATGACCTTTCACTTCTGAATCCAAACTGACTTTCAGACAAAATGTTCATCTCCTCCAGATATTTTATCCACCTGTCCTTCAGGATTCTCTCTTGCATAATTTTGCAACCATGGTGGTCAGGGACAGTGGTATATAATTCAGGGGGTTCTTCCTTGTTTCCTCTCTTATAAATTGGTACCAAACTTGCCCTCTTCCAATCCTAAGGCACTTTCCCTTCTTCCAGAGAACACACAATTAAACTGTGAATCTTATCCACCAGTTGTTCTCTGCATTCCTTCAGTACCCAATTAGAGATTCCATCCAGTCCTGGGGCTTTCCTTACATCTTGAGTTTCCAGTAATTTATACACTTCCTGCAATTCCACTTTTATATCTTCTATCACTATCTTTCTAGTCACTCCCTCCCCCTCTACAAAATCCCTTTCTTTAGTGAAAACCGACTGGAAACATTTGTTCATTATTTCAGCTTGCATTGCTGCATCTTTATAGACCTCTCCTTCTACTTTCTGTTTAGTGTTTCCTTCCTTTTGTTTCAATTTGCCACTGACAGATCTATAAAACAATTTGGGTTCTTCCTCACATTTGTCAATTATGCCTTTTTCAATGTTCCTTTCTTCCGCTCTACGTATTCTTGTATATTCATTTCTAATTCTTTTATATTCTTCCTTTGTTCTGTTATTACCTCTCTTTCTCCAGTTGTTCCATGTCATGTCCCTCTCTTTTTTTTCTATCATAAAACTTCTATTAAACCACTCCCTTTTCCTGTTTTCATTCTCACTTACCCTTGGCACATATTTTTCCACTCTCGAATTATAGAGCTCCCCAGCCTGTGTGTGTGTGTGTGTGTGTGTGTGTGTGTGTGTATTTACCTAATTGTATTTACCTAATTGTGATATACAGGAAATGAGCTACGCTCGTGGGGTCCCGTCTCTGTTTCTCAATAAGTCAA
>JAGKTI010005141.1:0-13823 GCA_018397915.1 Birgus latro | reverse complement strand
TTTTTTGCCGACGTCATTCTTTTTCGCGTTAAGTGAAGTAGGGTCAATACTACCCTCCCCTGTGATGCGAAATGAGCTGACGCTTTTTCAACGGGAGCTGGCAACCCTGCTTGATAGGTTTGGCACCACAGGAGCAGGCTCAGTAATGTTTGGGCAGCCACAGGAGGAGGATTGTCTCTGTGTGTGATGCACCACGAGGGCATGTTTTGACTCAAATAACACAGTTATTTGGTTACCTACCACATTCTCATCATGCCTAAAGTAACCACAAGCAAGGACAAACGTGTGGAAGTGATTACTTTATACAAAGCTGGCCACAAACTCCCATTTATTGCAAATCAGATGGTGTTAGACTGAGGACAGTGCAGAGACTGGTGAAGCGGTTCAAGGACAGTGGGGAGGCCATTCCTCCCACTCCACTTCCCAAGCCTGGGAGACCTCGTAAGACAACCTTCAGGACCCGTCAGCTGATCTCAAGGCAAGTTAGCAAGGATCCAAGGCTAACAGCACGGGATTTAAAAGAAAAGAACCCACAGTTGCTGGCAGATGTGTCTGTCAGAAGTGTGCAGCAGCTGTTGCATGACGATCTGGGCTACAGGAGTTTTTGTGCTCGTAAAAAACCACTGCTAACTGCACTTCAGAAGAAAAAGAGAGTAAATTTTTGTAAGAAATATCTTGCCTGGAGTGAGGAGCAATGGAAAACTGTGCTTTGGAGTGATGAGTCAACATTTACTGTCACTGGTACCCCTTCATCACGAGTGTACCGCAAACCAGGCAGTGACCCCCTGGATCCTAAGTACACTTCCAAGTTTGTTAAATACCCAGCCTCACTCATGGCTTGGGGCTGCTTTACATATTATGGTGTTGGTAGGTTGGTAATTCTACCTGCAAATGAAAAAGTGAACCAGAACAAGTATTTGGAGCTCTTATGTGATGTTTTAAGTGACTCTTGATAAAACCAAGGCAAGAGTATTTATGGAAGATTCTGTCCCTGCACATGTTGCAAAGTCAGTGAAACAGTGGCTAACAGACTGTGAGGTTCCCTTTATTCGAGATTGGCCCGGAAACAGCCCAGATATCAATCCCATTGAGAATTTATGGGCGGATATGAAGCAGCAGCTGCGTAGTATGGACACATCATCTTTGCCTAAACTTGAGGCTGCAGCTATGGAGCAGTTTTAGTCCGTCTGTTCTGCAAAACTACGCCATCAGTCTCCCCAGACACCTTAAAAAGATAATAAAGGTGAAGGGGAATGCCAGTAAATACTAAATTCAATGGTGAGTGTTAATTTATTTGTTTCTCCTTGCTAACCACAAGAATGTATTCTTTTTTTAAGATGGCGTCAACACTTTCCTCGCCTACTGTAAAAGGGAGTCATGCCACCTTTCATCTCCCTACCTGTTGGATGCATGTTGCATTCCCTCTCCATATCAAGGCATAGTAGGTTTGCTTGATGTTTTGTGTTAAGTGTAGGATGAAATGTCCAGGTGATCATCGCCTAACTGTTAGCATTTCACCTCTCATATGAAATTTAGAGTCAGTAATTCTCGTGGGCCGATGTTAAGGCTTCAGAATTTACTGGGTTAATTTATACTGTCATCCCATCAGCAGCAGATATGAAGCTTAAGTAAGTCAGCCTAGCCAACCATGAATATGTAACTATGGTAGAGCTGTCATGATGTTTCAAGTGTTGCATTTAGTCTTCGGACAAAACCACGACACGACTTTTGTCTTTGACTGTACATACGTATGACTGTTACAAATTTTCAATTTTAAATAGTAGACTGATGAATAGTATTGAAGTGAGATACTGAGAGTAGAATGTGCATATAAAAACCCACCTAGTTCAAACTCAGTAAAGAAGAAGAACGCCGGGCAGAAGTACAGTAATTTATAGTGTTTAAATGTATGACCGTGATAAAGATTTTCACTATTTTAGTTCCAACATTCATTAATAATGAAACTATTGACTGATGAGTAGTACTGGCTGGAGATATTGAGCAATGAGTGTGCATTTGTGTGAATGTGACTATATCAAGCTAAGGTTGTACTGGGTGTTAGAGTATAAAACATTTTTTCCTTAGACCTGCCCCTTCAAAATTAGGATGCGTCTTACACAGCGTGGCATTTTGCTGCAAAATAAGGTATTCCCTTAGCAGATGCTTATACAACCTCCTGGCATACTTTCCCCACTTATATTATCCTGTAACAGCATTTCAAAAGAAAGCCATTCCACAAACACAGTTATTCTTAATTTATTATGCTATTATTATCTGGCTTCAAAGCAATAATATATTGTAGCTTTTGTCACCGACTGCATATACCAAGTACAGTACATTAAGAAGTGATATACAGTATTACACTTTCCTGTAACAAAATCACACATTACCAAACTAACCTCACTATCATTGCTGGCAGATGATGATTTTCTGCGTGGCTGAGGGTGGGCTGGAGCTTGAGGGACTGCAGGTGGAAAGTGCTGGGGGGAGTCAGTGAAGCGAAGTGGCTTAGGTTCCAACGCGAGGGCAGGCCGAGCATGGCGAGCAGGACCGTGATAGGTGTTGTGGGGGTAGCCTGATGTTGAGCTAAACTGGTATTCAGTCACACCTAACCACCGGTGATACCCTCCACCCTCTTCCTCACATCTGCTGGTAAGGAAAAGAGGCACAGTTGAAAATAGTGTACAGTACACCCTCGATATACCGAACCCTCTTTTAATGAATTTCAGTTTTAACAACCACCTTGAGCTGGCCAAACATTATGTTCATTTGACAAATTTTGTTTGGTAAAAGATTGGACGCGCGGGAAACACTGACCAGCATGGTGTTACGAACGAACATGGATTTATCCAGGGCCTACTTGCAATCTTTGTTTGCAATGGAATTACTTCCTGAAGGGTAAGAATAAACACATAAGTTAGTAAATAGAGCACTTCTGGAACTGACTCCCTCTGTCTGTATTTCCTACTTCCTATAATCTCGTCTTTCAAATGCAGTGTGTCCAGGCAACTCGAAATGAACAGATCTTGAATTAGGCTCTCTTTTGTATTGTTTTTGTTTTTTCTTGGAAGGAATGACTTGCAGACTCCTGGCCTTTGGGTCCTTCTTTCCTGCATTAAAAAAAAAAAAAAAAAAAGAAAAAGAGAGAGAGAGAGAGAGAGAGAGAAAAAAAAGAAGAAGAGACATTTAGACCTAGCTGTATGTTATTGTGTACAAGTGTATGGCTGAACGACACTCTATATTTAACGATTTTTTTTCAGTCAAAGCCACGATGCATGGGAATTTATCAAACAACATGGCATTCAGCTTTAACATCATGGGTTTGGTACCAATTAGCTCATTACATTGAGGGTGTACTGTACATTGATGGGACAGATGGTACAACACAGAATTTATGAAATCACAATACAAATACAGTATATAATAAGTGTTACAGTCAGAAATGAGCATATGCATGACTTACAATCGAAAATTCCACATTCATGACAGAATCAAAATTTCCACAATCGGCACAATCTCAAAGTCACATAAAATTTGTAATATGTATAAAGGCTCCAACATGCCTGCATGTGTCAGCCTGATCACCTGATGGCAGCTCGTCACACTCCTTGATCTCTGGTACCCTCTCTATTCAATCCCTTATCCCTGAGGTCACACTCTATGACCAGTCCTGTGTCTTTTATGGTCTTCCTCTCACAATCCTAGCCCTAACATTCACACTTCTCACCTTCTGCACCCAACTGTCATCCTCCATCCTCTCAACATGCCCAAACCATCTCAATCTACTCCTCCTCATCACAACACCAATACATTCAAGTCCCATCTTTCCTCTCAACAATTTAATCGTGATCCTTAACCCCCCACACCTCACATTTTAAGGATTCACTACACCAGTGTTGTCCAAACTTTTTTGCCTATTGTAACCCTTTTTTCTTTAGTATACTGAATGATAATCTATTGTCCGACACTCAGATTATGCAGACTTTTGATATAATTTGCACTGTCCTTCCAGGTATTGAGTTTAATCAGTCATGGGGTTACTTTATGGTAGGAGAAGGTAATAAGGGGTACATCATCATCATCATTCTTATCATCATCATCACCATCATTATCATCATCATCCGGACCTCCTTTCCTGCCCTAAGGCAGGGTGAGGAGTAGCAACGTCCAGACAGCCCAAGTTTGCCAAGTCTACGGAACCACACTTCCATTCACTCATCATACAAGCCCCCAGAATCCTGACACTATCTGATACGTCAAAAACATTCACCACATTCAGTAGCTTCGCATAAATGTATCTGATAGCGTCTGGATAGACACTATGGGATATGTTTGTGAAGCTCCAGAATGTGGTGAATGTTTTTGGCGTATCAGATGGAACCAGGATTCTGGGAGCTTGAATGATGAGTGAATGGAAGCATTGCCCAGTGGACTGGGCAGACTTGAGCTTTCTGGACGCTGCTACTCCTCACCCTGCCCTAAGGTGGGAAAGGAGGTCTGAACGACAATGACAACGACAATGATGACGATGACGACAACGATGATGATGATGATGATGATGTACCCCTTATTACTTTCTTCTGCCATTAAGTACCCTCATGGCTGACTAAACTCAATACCTAGATGGACAATGCAAATTGTATTAAAAGTTCGCATTATCTAAGTGCTGGACAATAAGATATTATTCAGTATACTAAAGGAAAAAGACTCAATGAAATAACATAAAAATGCTTGAAAACTACTTACAACTCGATGTCAAATATGGGGTTGATGTTCACTGATGATTTCTGCCATTCTGGGCAGTAGAGAGGCTACTGCAGTGATCGGGCTTTGTTCCAGGTTTATGGTCAAGTTGCCTATGGCGCGTGCTTCTATGCCATGATTTTCTATGACACAGCAAGGTGCCAGACCCAAAAAAACAAACCACGTGCATAAACCATACCTATGGCGCCGGCGTGGCAAAGGTTGAAACGTGAGGGCAAATTTCCCTGGCGGCCGAAGAGTGAACCTCAGCCTTCGCCCTCCATTCAAACTCCACTCAGTGTGTAGCCAAACTGCTTGTTATCTGATCACCCTCCCGTTTTTTGTGCCTATTGTTACGTATTTTTCCACGGAAATGGAGGACAGGACTGATTGCTTGATTGTGTGTGTGAGTATAGTGGGGAAAAATGGAGAAAAATGGGGTGAAAAGGAGGACTTCAGGAGAACATCCAGAACCAAATTCCATTTTTCCCATAGATTTAGTTATTTGTATGACATGGTTTTCTATGGCAAGGGCGCGGTCCAGAACCAATTAATCGAGCCTTAGGCGACTTGACTGTAGTTTGTTTCTCTGTTTTAACTTGATAATGCTCATTGCAGAGAAAGATGCTTCATAAAGGTAGGTAGACCAAAAGGGTAAAGGGTTTTCCAAAGCCTTCTTTCCTAGGTCAGGGTACTCCTTCTTTACACAGCTCCAAAACTGTGTGAGAATTGAGCATTTAAATATCAGTTGCAGGCCACAGTCTGAACACACCTCTAACAGTGCTTCCTGAAAGCAAATGGGAAGCTTCTTCATATTATTTTCAGATATGAGGAATGGCTTTCTAATCCAATCCGGCTCTACAAATCTCTCATATATGTCAGGAAATAAATTTAAAAGCACAGATAAGGTTGGTCAAATGTTCCACAATAACTGGTTTTACAGTCTCTCTCTCATCACTGTTACTGGAAAAATTGGCATTTGAGAAATAAAAACATGTAAAATCTCCCCCTGAGCATATCTCCCTCCACAACTCTATTTTCTTTTGAAAACCACCAACTTTATAAGTTGAGAATGTTTGTATCACTGCCCTGCAGAGACACATTTAATTAATTCATTTTGCTAAATATGGCTGCAAGATACCCAAGTTG
This sequence comes from Birgus latro, assembly GCA_018397915.1. Lineage (NCBI taxonomy): Eukaryota > Metazoa > Arthropoda > Malacostraca > Decapoda > Coenobitidae > Birgus > Birgus latro. The sequence goes on along the minus strand of JAGKTI010005141.1, from coordinate 7,931 downwards.
TGCTGATAAAAAGGAGCCAACCTCATCTTGCAACTTGAACAACCTGGTGAGTACCCTACGCCAGTTGTGTAAGCCAAGTAGTGTTTGCAAAAAAAATATGGCAAAAGGAGATCCATGTTCTGATAAAAAGGAGCCTACTTCATCTTGCAACTCGAACAACCTGGCAAGTACCCTCCCTCTTGACAGCCAGTGCACCTATGTGTGCAATAATAGCTCTGTGTGCTCAGACCCTATGCTTTCATACAGCATGTGAAACAGGTGAGCATTAAGTGGCCGTGGCTTTATGAAGTTCATTACTTTGATGCCATCACTCAATATCCCATGCAACTCTGACTCTGAGCTCATTATTTTGGATGATGATTCTCTATAAATGACACAATGAGTCCACTCCATATAAGGATTTTTGTTCTTAATCCATGCAATGAGTCCCTTCACTTTCCCGGTCATGGATGCAGCAGCATCTGTACACACGCTAATGCAATACGTATTTCCGACTACGCCCTTGTTCAAAGAAGAATTGATTAATGACATTGAAAATGACATCCCCTGTTGTGTGTTCTGATTTTTTTGCAAAAAAGTACATGTTCATTTATATCATCTCCATCAATGTATCTCACAAATGAGACAAGTTGAGCCTTTCCACTGATGTTGGTCAATTTGTCAAGTTGAGGTGAAAAAGACTGGCATCGTTTTCAGCTTATTCACAACTTGATCAATAATATCTGTACTCACTTCATTTACCCTTCGAGAAGCAGTTTGGTGTGACAAAGAACAGCCTTTAGATAGTCAGATGCCTTTTTATCTAGCATTTTTTCAGCCATCACAAATGCAGCTGGCAATATCAGTTCATCAGCTATATTAAATGGCTTTTTAGCTTTAGCAACTAATAAAGATACAGCTCAAGAGCTTCCAGAGCTTTGCTTGATGTTGTGGAGGCTTTCTTAATTGTTGTCTGGGAACACTTAAAATCAGAAAGTTTTCTTTTAAAAAACTTCACTGGTTGGCCAACATGACACTTATGTTTTGTGTTAAGGTGATGTTGGAGGTAAGCTGGATTCATCCTACTGTTGGCCAACCTTTCCTCACAAAAGAAGCACAAAGCTTCCAGAGGATTAGAATTCGTAAATGTACAGTAAATTCAGAAAGCCCATAATTTTCCTTGTAATGCCGATATTTAGGTAGGCCTGTTTTCTTTTTCTTCACAGCTGCTTGATTTCCTTCACATGCATTGCTGCTGCGGCTGCTACAGCAATCACATTTTAACATTCTATCCATATTTCTCACTGTTAAAGAAACCATTGTGTCTGTAAACTTACATGTGAATTTGAAAAAGAGATGTTCACAATTTCACTCCTAAGACGAAACTGAGCAAAAGTGACGTGAGCGAGGAGTTCAGCACTGTTCCCATACATGTCATGTCCCGTTTCCTCTCCCTCCCCCCTACTCCCATCTCCCTTCAATTTCTTTCTTGTTCATATGAGTTCTTACTCTGTTCTCTTGTCATTCAAATGAGTTGGAAACTGTTTAAGTGTTGTGGTTATTTAATTATTTTATATTCTTAAACAATCTCCCAAGCACACACACACACATGCTCAGTCAAGTTACTGATCCAAGATGCCATTATGACCTGTATGTGGTACAGTTTGTTGGGGAGGGGGGGGGAAATCACTATCTTTTCATGTACCCCTCTGAACAATGCTGCATATCTCCAAGGGTACACGTACAACACTACACTACACACCCATCTACTCACAGTCACTTCCGTATGTTTGAGCCTACGAATATCTTCTTCCTTTAATGCCCAGGTCTCACTTACATGCAGCATTACACTCTTAACACAAACTGCAAAGAACTCTAAGCACCGAGGGAGAATCCTCAGCGTTACGAGGCAACGGCTTCCTGAACTTCCTCCAACCACTCCTTACCCTAGCCACAGAGCTAGCTCCTGCCCCACCTCCAGCACATAACAAGTCCCTCAAACAACTAAACTCCACCAGACACTCAAGACTCTCCAGAGAGATCAATCCTTGCACACCTGATAATCACTACATGCTCTCCCCAACACACCCAACATACAAAAGCAGCATTATTTTGCATCCCATCTCTAAATGCCATTATATTTCTCATCCACTCACTTTCCACAAACACTGCACAAGATGGAATTACTTCCCCCATCCTTGTGGCAAACTGCACATGGCCAAATACCCTCGGCTTTGACAGTACTGCCACCAACCCTAAATATCATCATTTGTGTTTTATCCACATTTACTCTCAAACTCTTGTGCCCCACTGCATCTCTATTTTTTCTAAATCTTTCTTCTGCCTCCCTATCATTCCCTGCAATCAACACCAAGTCATCAGCATACAACATTTACCACAGATGTCCATTTATGAAATCACGTTAGAGAGCTTCATACACCACGGCAAACAATATGGGGCTCAAGACTGAACCCTGATACACACCAACATTCATGGTAAACTTGTCATTCAAGTCTCCTTACCTGGGTGCAAGCACCCACAAACGAAGTCATAACCACTCCAACCTGCCACTCCTCGATTCCAAGCTTTCTCATTGCCCACTATAACCACTCCAACCTGCCACTCCTCGATTCCAAGCTTTCTCATTGCCCACTTCATCACCTCCCAAGGGAATTTTTCAAAGGCCTTCTCTAAATCAACAAAAACAAAGTACAAATTATAAAAACAAAGTACAAGGTACAAAAACAAAGTACAGCTCCCTTTTCTTTTGTACATATTTTTCCAGAAGTTGTCAGACAATGAATATGGCACCAGTGGTCCCTTTGCCTGGCATAAACCCACTGCATCTCATCAATATTCACCCCCTCCCCCACTATATCTTCCAGGACTCTCTCCATTACCTTCCCTACCTGGTCCGAAAGTTTCATTCCTCCAAAATTTCCTCTTTCCAGGGCATCACCCTTCCCCCTATACATAATCACACTCTTCTGCCAGTCATTTGAGACAACACACTCATTTATAACTGAATTAATCAAATCAGGAACTAAACCCACTCCCATGTCTCCTGAGGCCTTCAGCACTTCAGCAGTCATATATATGTATGTATGTATATATGTCTATCTATCTATTGCCTGATGCCTCAATCCCGCAGTGGGTGGCCACAAACAAATCACCTCCATGTTGCCCTGTCCCCTGCCATTTCACTGCCTTGCTCCCAGCTCACATCCCCCCTCTCTAATATACCTCTCCACTCCATCCCTCCATCTCATCCTTGGCCTCTCCCTCCCTCTCCCCCTCACTCACATACACTCTCCTTGTCAGTCTCTCAGTCTCCATTCTTTCCACAGGCCAAACCAGTGTTTCTCCTGATGCTTCATATCACATCCACATCCACGCCACAACGCTCCTTCACTTCTTCATTTGTCAGTCTGTCTCTCCATGTGACTCCACATGCTCCTCTCAAATAACTCATTTCCACTGCTCTCACTCTTACCTTCTGTCCCTCCAACAACGTCCAAGCTTCACTTCCATACGTTATAGTTGGTATCACAATACTGTCATGTAGTAACTTTTTCACTTCCATGCTCACTTCCCTGTCTCTTATCACTGCTTTCAAGGAACCAGCAAGCTTTCTTCCTTGTTGTACCCTTTCAAGCACTTCACCCTCTAAATTTCCATCCTTACTCATCACACTACCCAAGTACTTAAATGCACTCACATTTTCCATTTTGAAGCAGCTCAAGGATATGAAAGAGTACACAGGGAATGTGCATATGGTACAAGGAATGTGGAAGGGGAAGGGATACTTGAATTTGGGCAGGCACTGAAATGATTATTTGCAACATGCATTTAAGGAAAAGAGAGAGCAGGCTGATTACATACGAGTCTGGGGGTAATACGGTAGTAGCCAAATTAGATATTTCTTCGTCAGAAGGACTGACAGGAGGTACATGAAGGATGTTAAAGCCAGAGACAGCAAAGAGTGTATGCAGCAGCACAAATTAATAGTACAGTAATCCCTTGATTATCAGACGTACTAAAGCCAAAGGCATGTCTGGATAGTGGATCTGTCTGGATAATGACTTCTCCCCTGACCCCCCTCCGTACATACCCTAATTTTGAAAGCAATTGTAAAAGACCACTCCAGTACATTATACTACACTTCTTCCAGATGTTTTACACTACTCTATCTGGTCTAGCAGACCTATAAACCACAGCCAAGCAATTACTATGATCACGCAGACCCATCAACCACAATCAACCACAGACAAGCAGTCACCACTGCAGGGCCATACCCTGCAGTGACATGGGGGGGGGAGGGGAAGCCCAGCCAGGCGAAAATGTTCACTCGGCCATAATTTCCACCCAGATGCATGCATTTTGTCTGGATAAAATGGAAAAATGTATAAATAATGGTTTCGAACAACCAGATCACAGTGTCTGGATAATGGACATCTGGAAAATCGAGGGATTACTATATGTGACATGGTACTGAAGAAGAGGACCAATGTACTCAGAAGGAAAAGATGGAAACTCAAAACCAAGCAATAAGGGGTGCCTTCTATAGCAGGATGAGAAGTGCAGGTTGAACCGGGAGCTGTTGACAGAGGTGTTAATGAGCAGTACGGAACTCTCATGAACAATTTCTTGAGTGTTACTGGTTCAGTGTGTGGATGGACAAAGGGCCCTCCAAGACATAAGGTAGCATGGTGGTGGAATGAGGGTGTAGAAGCTGCTGCTGAGGAGAAAAGAAGACTTTCGGGAAAATGGATGGTAACAAAGAAGAATACTTGACTGCCAAGCATTGGGCTAAAAAGGAGGTATATATACTGGGCAAAATCTGAGTCTCAGACTTTTATTGGGTAACCTGAATAGTGCTGAAGGGAAGAATATGATATTTAAGGTGGCAAATCAGATGAAGATGGAAAACGTTTGGGAATGGAAAACGGGTGGTAAAAGAGAAGAATACCTGACTGCCAAGCACAGGGTTAGAAATGAGGTATGCTGGGTGAAATCTGAGTCTCAGAGACTTTTATTGGATAACCTAAATAGTGCTGAAGGGAAGAATATGATACTTAAGGAGGCAAATCAGATGAAGAGGGAAAACAGGGATATCACTGGTGAGCAGTGGGTGGAGAATGATGAAGGAAGACTAGTGCAGGATAGTGACGATACTAAAGACACCTGGTCCTGCAGAGAGCATTACAACTGACTGCTGAGTGAGGAGCCTGATTGGAACAGAGAAGGTTTGGAGTTGGCATATCCAGTGTTTGGCCCTTGAGCTTTGATTGATGCTACAAATGTGAGCAGGGCAACAGGCAGAAAGCGGCTGGGGAAGGGGTGGATGTGTCTGGGTTGATTGCTGAAGTGCTGAAGGCCTCAGGAAATATGGGAGTGGGTTTAGTTCCTGATCTGATATTCAATTATATATACATGTGGTAGGTGCGGGTGCTCACCATCCACTCACTTAATGTAGTAATGCTCTCAGGTGTCTGCCCTTTCCTCTCCTCTGTCCTTCCATCCTCTTCAGTCATTCTTTCCTCGTCCTTTTGCCTACTTTACACTCCCTCTTCTGTGCTTCTTCCCTTCATTCTTTCCTTTTCATTCTGCCTGTGGGTGACTCTACACTGAGTGATAAGCCAAATGGTTTCCTGTAAACCAGGAAACCATTTACTACGCTGGGTGGTAACCATATAACCATATTATGGCGCCTGGTGGTTTAGTGTGTAATTAGGGTGCCCCAATCGGATTGAGCCGGTGAAGGTTTATATCCAAGGGGTGGTTGGGGTTTATTGCTCATGTAATGCCACTCAGGGAAGAGTGAGGCTGGTCATTCTCATCTAATGTCAGGACCACCTTGCCTAGCCCTGGGCTCCTATGTTCCTCATGGGGCACCGTAGGATTGGATGATGGATGGATGGATAGATGGATGGATGGATGGATGGATGGATGGATGGGTGTGTGGGTGGGTGGGTGGATATATATATATACGGTATATATATATTTTTTCCATTCCATCATCCAATCCTATATCGTCCCATTAGGAGCATAGGAACCCGAGGCTAGGAAAGTTGGTTCTGGCATTTAAGATGAGAGTGACCAGCTTCACTCATCCCTCAGTGGCATTACGTGAGCACTAAACCCCAACCACCCCTTGGATATAAACCTGCACCGGCTCAATCCGACTGGAGCATCTTAATTACCCATTAAACCATCAGGTGCCATAATTTTGTTATATGTTTACCACCCAGCATAGTAAATGGTTTCCTGATGTACAGGAAACCTTGGCTTGTCACTCAGTGTTGTCACCCATAGGCAGAAGGAAGATATATATAAAGTCATCTCGCGTAAAGTGCGTGAATATGGGTGACACAGCCCGTCGCACTTTATAAATTCGCACTTTGCAAAGCATGGGATCCCATGTTAAAATGGCTTTATCAGCAACACATCCTGAATTTTCGTATATTGATTCATCAATATCTATCCCTAACTAAAATGCAAAAGGAAAACTTACAATAGAAACATGTAAGTGTAATACTGTATATTTATTATGAAAATTCATGACCTTACCAGCATTATACAGAGGGTAGATAATGCGAATTGTTCTTGTGGTACTCAAGGCCGTATCAAGGTAGCTGAATCAAAACACTCACAGCTGTTCTGCACAGGCCTCATCCCGTGCCTCACTATCACTCTCATCACTACTGGAAGGGTTTTGGTTCTCTCTCTCTCTCTCTCTCTCTCTCTCTCTCTCTCTCTCTCTCTCTCTCTTTAAGGAATGGTTTGTGGGCTCCTAGCCTTTGGTACCTTCTTTCTTGCATAAAAAAAAAGAAGAAGAAGAAGAAGATAATCACCATCTCCGTCCTTGGTACACTCATCCATCCATCCATCATCCAATCCTATGTTGCCCCATGAGAAGTGTGAAAGCCTGAGGCTAGGCAAATTGATCCTGACATTTAAGATGAGAGGCTCACTCATCCCTGAGTGGCATTACGTGAGCAATAAACCCCAACCATCCCTTGGATATAAACCTACACAGGCTCAATCCAACTGGAGCACCTTAATTACCCACTAAACCATCAGGTACCATAATTTGGTTATATGGTTACCACCCAGCATACATGTGAAAAATCATATTGGTAATGAATCATTCTGTATCATTACTGATTGAATTTTCATTACTAAATTGCCCCACATTTGGTAATGAAAAATACCTAGTGGCAACCCTGGTGATGACTGTGCCAGTGATTAACGAATGCTCTTAAAGCACAATATTGTGTGGCCAGTTTATGGAATGCACATCTTAGTTTGCACAAGGTTAGGTGCTGCCTGTTGCTGCTCCAGGAAACCCTCAAAGTCCAGGTCAAACACTATAGACATTACATCATCATCCAGCTGCTATGGCCACCACTCACTCACACACCAGCTGCACCCCACCACACATACTCACCAACCCTACCCTTAACCATCATGCGCTACAAATTATGCTTGCGAGTTGCAAGAGAACAACCGTATTTGCCTCAATTTTTCATGCCTGTCACACACTGCAAGTAGCAAATGCACTTTCTAAATAATCAATTATTGTCAGATCCCTGTCGCACATTAGGCGAGACGCACTCTGCGAAGGCGGACTTTACGCAAGATGACTGTATATATATACAGTGGGCGCGGAAAGTGCTGACGCCATCTTAAAAAAAGAAAACATTCTTGTGATTAGCAAGGAGAAACAAATAAATTAACACTCACCATTGAATTTAGTATTTACTGGCATTCCGCTTCACCTTTATTATCTTCTTACGGCATCTGGGGAGACTAATGGCGTAGTTTTACAGAACAGACGGACTAAAACTGCTCCATAGCTGCTTGACTGCAGCCTCAAGTTTAGGCAAAGATGATGTGCCGCTTCATGTGCGCCCATAAATTCTCAATGGGATTGATATCTGGGCTGTTTC
>JAGKTI010005140.1:23866-35788 GCA_018397915.1 Birgus latro | reverse complement strand
ATATTATGCCTTTTCTCAATAAGTAGCGCTATCTTTAGTATCACTAGTTGATTTCTTTTGACATTCTTTAGACGGTTAATGGCAATCTTGAGTTTCGACTTCGCATCTTTTTTATCTCATAAGTAACATGCATGTTGAATGAGTCATTGAAAAGAAACTGGTTTCTAAACAGAAAAACAAATTCTTGTGATATTTCATCCTTCTCATGTCAAGCCTCCTGTAAAGTGCTTTTTTGTTGCATTTTCCAAGCACAAGGTATCTACGGACGGAAGGAACAAAGCTTAAATATTTTTTAGTTTCATACATGAGAATTGGAATGGTGCAATTACTTTGTCAATTTCATCTGAATATGAATCTCAAAACCTCTGAAATTATATTTTATGAGAGCAAACTCGGCTCCCTGTTACTTTACCCATATAAATTTCTTATTGTCTAACACACCCGATGTATTATGATAAAATTCCCTTCTCTTTCAATCGAATGAAGATCATGAACATGCCATGTTGAAGCATTGGATAAGAAGTAAAAATATCCTATTTAACACTACATTTTTCATTTTCTTGAAGCTTAGAAAACACAATTTTTTTAAAGCATTCCTAGCCTCACTTACCATCTTATGTAACGTGAAAAGCGATTTCCTTTTATATGATACTTTCTCATTTGTTTTTCAAGTGTAGATGGTTAACAGGCCGTTATAATATGATTGAAAATAAAATCTGTTATAACTCTACATTATTTACTTTTCGTAGACATCTTTCTCAAACGATAATTTTTGTGCAGTTGTCATAAAGTGAATAGATTTCATTATACATGTTATGTCACCTCTCGTTTTTGCAGGATTTTGATATTATTCGTTTTCTGCATTTTCTTATCTTCTGAAAGTTCTGGATTTTATCAACAATTAGGTTTGTTTTCCAAAAAATTTCAGCTCATGTCAAGGTTGCATATTTCGTATGCCTGCTATAAATAACGAATTTCTTTTTGCATCTCTAAGAACATTCCTTTGAATTACTCTTTAAAAGGTAAATGACAATGGTAACTAGTATCCACATGGCATTTTTTTTTTTTACCAGAGTATTAGCCTTTCTAATAAAAAAAAAAATATAGAAACGGTTTAGTTTAGTAAAAATCAAGACACCCACATAGTAAAATTTGAAAAAAATTCATGGCAATTTTATCTGAATCAGACAGTTTACTGCATCTCCTATATTTGCCGACATCTGGAGCAAGCCTAAATATTTTTCAATTTCATACCTAAATTGAAATTTTTCTTTTATTTTGGTCATTGGTTCTTTTTCTGAGAGTTAAAGTGGCTCGCAGTGACTTACAATCTCACAGGACTCTGAATATTGATATAATTTCTTTGTCAAGTTTAAAGATACCTGTAATGCAGTTTTAATGCGTCAAAAAGAGGTACAAAGAAACCCCGTTCAACTATTCATTTTTCACTTTCTTGGACGAAGCAATTAAGAGCAAGTTTCTTATTCAATTTCTACCTGAATTGCTATATCACTTCGTGTGGATCGATTTCCATTTGCTTGCCACTTCACCTCTGATTACAGGAAATAGGGCACATTGTTTCAATCCTCTGAATTGTTTGACAATTTTTTTTAACTCGTTGATGAATATTTAAAAAAAAAATAATTTGACGAATTTGCATATTTAGCGTTTTCACCCTGAAGGACGTGATTTTAAACATTAATCCACTAGACTGGGTTCGAATGTTTTCAACTGGAACGAGTTCTCAGTCGTCCGTATTTTTTTACTTCAAGGGACTGTAACCCTCAATGACAAAATATAATATTTTTTAAGAGACCCTGTTTTCTCAACAAAGAGAATTATTAAGCCGAGCTTTATAAGCTTTTTTTATTCCTTGTCATCCCTCATACACGAGAAAACTGCGGACTTTGGCCACCAAATTCTTAAAGATCATCAGTAATGGAATGAATTTTGTTTTGTCGAATTCATTACTGGTTCCAGTGATTTTAAAGGCAGAAATGTCATTTGGTATTGCATTATCCTTTTTAATAGCCTTTTTTTTTGTAATCGAATAAAGATGCTTGATGCCTTTTTATAACCCTAGATATATCAAAGAAAAACCAAATCCGCTATTACTCTACATTTTTCACTTTTTTGCTTGACCCCCGTACCAAACTTCTTTTTCTTTTTCAGTTTCATCAGATGTCACTCCATTTAATGAAAATCAATTTCTTGCTTTAACGTCACCTCTCCCTATAGCAGGATGTTCTTAAATTGACTCATTTTTTTCACTTGAAATTTCTTCAGTATTATGAAGAACTGGGTGAAGTTCTCTACAAATTTTGAATTTATTTATCAGAGTTAAACGTTTTACGTTTTCGCACTATATAACGATTTTCTTGTCATCATTCCAGTAGAATTCTTTTGAATTGCTCTTTATGGGCGGGGGAATAGCAATTGTTTTTCCATTTGGAATTGTTTTTTATCGCTGAAGAAAGAGTTTATCAATGTCACTGTAACAAAAAAAATTGTTCGAAAAGGAAAAATAAATACATTCCCAAGGCGACATTTCAAACCGTTCATGGCAAGTCTAGTGCGAAGTACTATTTTTGTTTTTCTGTATCTCAATGAAGGAAAATAATGCGAACTTTAGAAAGTCTAAAATATTTTTCATTTTCATAATTGAGAATTGGAATGCTGCTTTTATACTATCGAATTAATTTGATTCTAGGTGCCAAATCCTTTCAGTTCTTTTTTGTCTTTAACATCTCGGGTAATATTACCAATGGAAATATCTTTTGGTCTAACATGATCCTCTATTTTGTTAAAACACTGCTTCTTTTTTTTCAGATGAATAGTGTCTGAAGATGCCATTTTGAAGAGTTAGGTTTAAAAATAAAATTGAAATCCTCTCTAACTCTATACATTTCACTTTTTAAATGCCGAAATTAGCAAACTAATTTCATTATTGATGGCAAGCGTCAATTGCCATCCCATTTAACATGTGAATCGATTTCTTTTTATATGATACTTTATCTCTGATTCAAAGAAAAAACCGAATTTTTATAAGCCTCTCATGTTAAACGAAATTTCTTATTTAGTGTTATCGTCCTAAAAGACTCTATTTCTTTTTCTTTTTTCTTTTTTTTACATATTTCAGTTCTTGAATGGAATTTTTTAATTGTCGAATTTGCTTTTTACAGGAAAAAGACTTTATTCAACTGATGATAATACGACCCTCCCCGACAGGAAGACGTAAACAATATGAAAACATACTAACAAACACTAGAAATTGTTCATTCGTGACGTAAACTGCTGGTTTATTCCGTGGTACTGGCTGATACTTTTCTTGAGCTTAGTGAAGAAAATGCCTCACCCGTTACACTTATGTTTGCCTATTACATTAAAAATACCCACGCTTTCGAAGATAGAGGTGTTATTATCGCCCACCAGTACCAAGGTGTAGTGATAATGTTTTTGCCCGCATTTGTGTCTTGGTGTGAGTGTGTTCCAACTGTTTCTTACAAACTATTTCACTCATCATCATGAAATCTTCATGGTATCGAGATATGGCCAAGTCTTGCACAAGTTTGAAAATGGAGGCTCCCGAATTCTTTTCCTCCAGTATTTAACGGAAGTCAGTCGAGCTCGTAATATCGTCTTCTTTCCTAATTTTATAACATTTGTGTTTGTGTGTGTGTGTGTGTGTGTGTGTGTGTGTGTCATTGCATGCGGGTGTTTGCGTGCATGTGCTTCATCCCACGAATCAAAGGAATGAGCTACTCTTGATTAAGAGATCAAGGAAGGTTTTGTTGTTCGGAATCGATAGAGGGACAAAGAGGGATTAGGGGTTTTAAGTCTTTGTCCGAACACCAGACCATTCTTGGTTTCCTCGCCACGGCAGAGACAGTTCCTGGATACTTTCTTTGGAGCGGGATGTATAATACGAGGCAATGTTAAAGTTCAACAGTATTAGATTTTGGGATAATAAAAATAGGATTTTGTTGTAACTGTGTATAAAACCTACAGAAGTAATATACACTGCTCAAAATAGAATAGTACTCTAGGATGTTTTGTTAATTATCTCAGTCATGATATAAATTATTCCAGTATGATAATTTATATTCAGGAACCGTCGCTAGCCCCCCGTTTCCAATGTCCAGTACTTACTTTCTGCTCTCCAGGACGAGTGGAGGAACATTGACCGTAATGTGATCCCGAACACTATTCTGACCATACGTAGGCGTTGTCAAGAGAGTGTGAGACTCAGTGGTGCAGCTATCTATCTATCTATTGCCAGACACCTCAATCCCACACGGGGTGGTCACAAACAAATCGCCTCCATGTCACTCTGTCCCCTGCCATTTCACTACCACGCTCCCAACTCACACACCCCTCTCTCATATACCTCTCCACTCCATTCCTCCATCTCATCCTAGGCCTCTCCCTCCCTCTCGCCCCCTCCACCTCACTCACATACACTCTCCTCGTCAGTCTTTCACTCTCCATCCTCTCAACATCCCCAAACCACTTTAATGTGTTTCTCTTAACGCTTCCCATCACGTCCTCAACCACACCACAACGCTTCTTCACTTCCTCATTTATTAGTCTCTCTCTCCATGTGACTCCACATGTTCCTCTCAAATAACTCATTTTCACTGCTCTCACTCTTGACTTCTGTCCTTCTAATAGGGTCCAAGCTTCACTTCCATATGTTAGAGTTGGTATCACAATACTGTCATGTAACAACTTTTTCACTTCCATGCTCACCTCCCTGTTTCTTATCACTGCTTTCAACGAACCAGCAACCTTCCTTCCCTGCTGCACTCTTTCGAGCACTTCACCCTCCAGACTTCCATCCTTACTCATCACACTGCTCAAGTACTTAAATTCACTCACATTCTCCATATCCTTCCCATCCAATCTCACTGTACATTAACTGGCTTCACTTCTCTCGAAGACCATCACTTTACTCTTCCCTACATTCATCTTTAGATTCTGTTTCTGACACACTCTCCCAAACTCATCTACCAAGCCTTGCAGCTCCCCTTCGTCTTCGCTCAACAACACAGTATCATCTGCAAACAACAGTACAGGGAGTTTCCAAACACTGCCCTCCCTCAATAGGGCCGCTCAAACATCCACTGCCCGACCTTGTATCTCTTTTATAACCCCATCCATATACAGATTGAACAACCATGGAGACATGACACATCCTTGTTTCAATCCAGCCTTCAAATGGAAAGATTCACTCAGTTTGTCATCCACACGCACTGCAGCCGTAGCACCCTCATACATACTCTTCACTGCCTTCAACAACTTCCCATCCACTCCATATATTCTTAATACCTTCCACAAACCTTGTCTATCCACCCTGTCATATGCTTTCTACAGATCCATGAAGGCTGCATAAAACTTCTTGCCCTTCTCAAGAAACTTCTCCACTAAGGATCTAAGGATGAATATCTGGTCAACACAACCTCTTCCCTTCCTAAAACCTCCTTGTTCTTCTCCAACTAATTCCTCTGTAATTTCCCTAACTCTGTCAATAAGTATCCTACCATATACTTTTCCTATTACACTGAGACGGCAAATGCCCCTATGATTACCACACACTGCTTTTTCTCCTTTTCCTTTGTACAGAGGAATAATTATACCTGACTTCCAATCCTTCGGGACTCTACCCTCCTCCCAAGCCAATCTGCACACCTTCCACATCCATTCTATTACTATCTCTCCCCCATGCTTCAGCATTTCACCACACACTCCATCAATTCCTGGGGCTTTCCCCATTTTAACTTTCTTCAATGCTTCCACCACTTCCATCCTACTGATTTCTTCCTCTCTTCTCACAACCCTACTTCTTCCTGCCATTCCCCAGCCACTTATACTTGCATTACTTTCATTCTCGATGTTCAACAGTTCATTAAAGTGTTCTCTCCATCTGTTTACTTTTTCTCCCTTCTCTACTAGTAATCTATCATGTTTATCTTTCACACCCCCACTGACTTCGTTGGCACCCTGTCTAGCTCTCTTTACCTCCTTCCAGAACATTTTCTTACATTCCCTCCACTTTGCATTCAAATTCCTTCCAAATTCCTCATCCACTCTCTTCTTACTCTCTCTTAATAATCTTTTCACCTCTCTCCTCCTCACTACATATAATCTCTCGTCCGTCTCTCAGCTTCTTCGACGCCCTTGTTCCTCATCCACTCATTATATGCTTTCTTCTTTTGTGCCACAGCCTCTCTCACCTCTTCAGTCCACCATGCTGTTCCCTGAACCCCCTTTCGTCTTCTCTTCACCCCACACACATAAACATATGGCCCTATAACGTGGAATTCCCGTAAAGCAGGAGCTTCAGGGCACAATATTCCTGTTATAATTTAGTTATTTATTATTTTTGGTCTACAATGTCAGATCCTATAAGAGTATTGTAAAGTCTGGCAGTTTGGGGGCTGTTTTTGAAGCAGTATAAGCAGAAACTGCAGCACCATCAGATGTAAACAAATGAATGTTTTGTGTAACTAAGGTGTTTCTAGAATCTGCTGAGTAAATACTGAAAAGCATGTTATTTTTCACAACATATCAACACCATTCCTTGTGTAACTTTTTGTAATGTAGAAATACCTGTGACTGCCAAGAAGTAACGTAACTATCTGCACAGCAGTCTGTTTAGAATCGAACCACAGTAACCTCTACCTCAGCTTATCTCTGCTTCAAGGATACAAGGGGAATGTTTCAAGGTATTTTCTAGACAAAAATGTAGTAAACTCTTACCTTGTGCTCCTCCATACAGAAGTCATCCAACAATACCTTGATCCCCTGACAGTTACCGAACCTCATCAACATCCATTCCCTGCTTTCTTACACAAAAGTCTATGGTGACACAACTAACCCCTCAGCTGGTACGAGTGCAATGGCCCTAGGTTGGTCAAGGTGGTGCCAGAAGAGAACACGGCGGTGAGTAGAGTAGAGGCCGGCCACTTCTATCCTGTTGGTGTCAGAATCAGTCCAGTACACCTTCTCACCCAGCCAGTCCACTGCAAGTCCATCTGGTGATACTATTCCACGTGATATTACCATCACCTGAAAAAAAAAAAAAAAAAAAAAAAAGCTTGAGTAAGAACCTGATTATACCATTTCTTTAAATATTTCCAAACAGTTTATAATCCAACCTAATCCCCTTCTGAGTAAAAATAGGGCTGGTCATTAAATGAGCTGTGTAGAATTGACTAAGTGGAGTGCTGATATGGGCAAAATCAAGTCTGCAATATAAATAAGAAGGAAAATGTCCTCTGTATCCCACGAGAGAGTCCAAAGCTTTGTCAATATGCAAAAGTAATTACTGTAATATCACAGTATCTACAGCCGTATGCTTAAACACAAGTTGTGAGTCCCAACTCTATTCCATACTTTATGCACTACGGAAAGCACAGGCAACCCCTCAATTTTTATTTGGTATGCTAAGAGAGCATTAAGGGAAAGGGGGTTGTTGACAGCCCTGTATGACCTTTCCTACCTGTCTGAGAAACAGTTGGTATGTCAGAAATGCTTTAAGCAGACTGCCATGGGAGTCACCAAGACTAATCTTTGTCAAGATGATGTCCATCACAACAAACCAAAACAATTTCCAACCATTTATTAATATAATTGCACTTGTTTGTATGTATAGGTACAATACCAATTTCCCGGCATCAGATGGTCTTGCACCTCTTTTAATCCAGATGAAAATAACCACAGGACACTTGAAATTCCCACATCTGCCAGACTAGTGCACTAGGCAGCCACAGGGAGTGCTGAGAGTACTGGGTGCTCACTTGGAATGCTTATATGTAAAAGAGTGAAAGTTGAACTACAAATGTGGGCAACTGTGTGTGTGTATCTGCCAACGCAAGATTGTGTAAGTAGAGTGAGAGAAGAGTTTTGGACAAATGTGGAAGTCTGCTTGGAAAAGTTTGAAAGGAATGAGAGAGTGTTTCTGATTGGAGATATGAATGGAAAAGTGGGGAATGAGAAGGTGGATGGAGTGGTTGGTGAGTGGGGTGTGCCTGCAGAGGTGGATGAGAATGGCAGTGCTTTAGTGGACATTTGTGCTGGGAGGGGGTTGGTGGTAGTTAATACCCTCTTCAGGCACAAAATGATCCATAGGTATACATGGCGAGTGGTGAGGGGAATGAATGAACGGAAGGCAATGATTGACTATGTGTGTGTGTGGATGAAAGGATGAGAAGGTGTGTAATAGATGCAAGAGTATATAGAGGTTAGGGAAGTGGATTTCTGACCTCGACTTGGTGGTGGCCAGAATCAGAATCCAAACAAGATGGAGGAAGAGAAGGAAGGAAGGACAGGAGGAAGTAGTTCTTACAAGGAGGGTAGAAAACTTACAAGAGGATGGAATAAAGGCTGAATATAAAAGGGAAGTGGAGGAAGGAGTGATCGGGTAAATATAGATTGGAGCAGATGGGGGACGTGGAAGGTGTGTGCAAGATATTCACAGAGGAAATCTGTGCAGCATGTGAGGTAGTGTGTGGGGTGAAGAGAAGACGAAAGGGGGTTCAGGGAACAGCATGGTGGACTGAAGAGGTGAGAGAGGCTGTGGCACAAAAGAAGAAAGCATATAATGAATGGATGAGGAACAGGGGCGTCGAAGAGGCTGAGAGACGGATGAGAGAGTTATAGGTAGAGAGGAGGAGAGAGGTGAAAAGATTAGTAAGAGAGAGTAAGAAGAGAGTGGATGAGGAATTTGGAAGGAATTTGAGTGCAAAGTGGAGGGATGTAAGAAAATGTTCTGCAAAGAGGTAAAGAGAGCTAGACAGGGTGCCAACAAAGTTAGTGGGGGTGTGAAAGATAAAAATGGTAGATTGATTACTAATGGAGAAGGGAGAAAAAGTGAACAGATGGAGAGAAAAGTTTAATGAACTGTTGAACATAGAGAATGAAAGTAATGCAAGTATAAGTGGATGGGGAATGGCAGGGAGAAGGAGGGTTGTGAGAAGAGAGGATGAAATCAGTAGGATGGAAGTGGTGGAAGCAATGAAGAAAGTTAAAACAGGGAAAGCCCCAGGAATTGATGGAGTGTGTGGTGAAATGCTGAAGCATGGGGGAGAGATAGTAATAGAATGGATGTGGAAGGTGTGCAGATTGGCCTGGGAGGAAGGCTGAGTCCCGAAGGATTGGAAGTCAGGTATAATTATTCCTCTGTACAAAGGAAAAGGGGAAAAAGAAGTGTGTGGTAATCATAGAGGCATCTGCCTTCTTAGTGTAATAGTAAAACTGTATGGTAGGATGCTTACTGACAGCATTAGGAAAATAACAGAGGAATTAGTTGCAGAAGAACAGGGAGGTTTGAGGAAGGGAAGAGATTGTGTAGACCAGATATTCATCCTTAGATCTTTAGTGGAAAAGGTCCTAGAGAAGGGAAAGAAGTTGTATGTAGCCTTCATGGATCTGGAGAAAGCATATGACAGGGTGGATAGACAAGGATTGTGGAAAGTATTAAGAATATATGGAGTGGATGGAAAGTTGCTGAAGGCAGTGAAGAGTATGTATAAGGGTGCTAAAGCTGCAGTGTGTATGGATGGCAAACTGAGTGAATCTTTCCATTTGAGGGTTGGATTGAAACAGAGATGTGCCATGTCTCCATGGTTGTTCAATCTGTATATGGATGGGGTTATAAAAGAGATACAAGGTCGGGCAGTGGATGTTGGAGCGGCCCTAGTGAGAGAGGGCAGTGTTTGGAAACTCCCTATACTGTTGTTTGCAGATGATACTGTGTTGTTGAGTGAAGACGAAGAGGAGCTGCAAGGCTTGGTAGATGACTTTGGAAAAGTGTGTAAGAAACAGAATCTAAAGCTGAATGTAGGGAAGAGTAAAGTTATGGTCTTTGAGAGAAGAGAAGCCAGTGAATGTACAATGAGACTGGAAGGGGAGGATATGGAGAATGTGAGTGAATTTAAGTACTTGGGTAGTGTGATGAGTAAGGATGGAAGTCTGGAGGGTGAAGTGCTAGAAAGGGTGTAGCAGGGTAGGAAGGTTGCTGGTTCGTTGAAAGCAGTGATAAGAAACAGGGAAGTGAGCATAGAAGTGAAATAGTTGCTACATGACAGTATTCTGATACCAACTCTAACATATGGAAGTGAAGCTTAGACCCTGTTGGAAGGACAGAAGTCAAGAGTGAGAGCAGTGAAAATGAGTTATTTGAAAGGAGCACGTGGAGTCACGTGAAGAGCCAGACTAACAAATGAGGAAGTGAAGAAGCATCGTGGTGTAGATGTGGACATGATAGGAAACATTAGGAGAAACACGTTAAGGTGGTTTGGGGATGTGGAGAGGATGGAGAGTGAAAGACTGATGAGGAGAGTGTATGTGAGTGAGCTGGAGGGAGGGAGGGGGAGGCCGAGGATGAGATGGAGGGATGGAGTGGAGAGTAGGGTTATGACAGATCTCAAATTTATTAGCCTGGGGTTCTAAACGATGAACTTTTACCTAAAACTCACAAAAATGACTTTGATTTTGCCAGACCTTGAAAAAACCTCCCGCACCTAAGACAGTTTCATATTTCACATTAAAACACCTAGCTTCTCAAACACTCCTTATTATAACATGTCAGTTTTACATATAATACACATGAGGAATACATGAAAATGAGTACATATAGCATTTGTAGTGTTTTTAATAGTTTTTTTTTCAGATTTGTGTATTAGTGTTAATAAATTTGCTGTTATTTGTCTGTTTTGCAAGTAGAACGAACCTCCTCCATCAACTTTACAGCTCTCTCAGCTACTATGTTGGAGCGAGGCACATCAAGCACTGATGGTTCCTTTTTCCAGTGAGTAGAGAAGCATTTCACAGCTTTGGGACACTTAACTTTGGATATTGCTGACAACAGGTCTTCATAATCAGTCCCTGAATAGTGTTGGTTAGAAAACCAGGCCCGCGACCAGGTAGTTGCAATGAAATCGCAAGTAACCCCCAGCTGTTCTCGCCAATTAGGAAGAAGGAAAAATGCAATAAGTGCAAAAATTCCTCATGAGTTCCACCTGGCACTGTGAAGTGATGGCAGCTTGTGCCATTTGATGTGAGGCTATTTTTCCTCCGTTTTGTAAAACTTGTATGCTTCACAAAGCTCAAAAAGGAATTTAAAATCATCTCTCCAGCCAAGGTTCTCATACTTTGGTATCACTTCTGTTCCCATATATGCATTTTGCAAATCATCATACTGTTCCACTGCTGATTTTGACATTTTACTTTGCAAGGACATATTTCCAAAAAGCAGCACTCAACAGCAAATTTTCCACAGCAATACTGCAAAGAAAGCAATATTGTATGAATGATGTGATTTGAACAACTATACAGTATACAGTTACACAGTTTTAAACATCAAATCGGTTTGGTTAAGCTGCTTGTTGCAAGTCCTAAAGCAGTCTGGCTGCAATGGACGACAAATGCAGTCCTTTTAAAATTCAACAATTTAATAATACAAAACAACAATAGCAATTACAGAACAACTAATATTGAGATCCCTTACAAATAATATGCAGTGCACTGTTAATGTCAGCGTGACCCACTTATAATGTAAACAATAGAAATGAGTTCACAGATTTAACACTAAAGGGCCACTGATCAAACAATTTTATCTATTTTACCTTTGTTTTTTTTATTTCTTTTAATTATTGTTTAATAATATATTTTAGCAATATTCATTCGTATATATTTCCTTGTTATTTCTTGATACTTGTTAATTCTTTTCTTATTACGTTATTTTGTAAATAGTATTTTGTATTCTCATGTATTTTTAAAAGTGATGTGGTGCTAGGTGCGGGAAGTTTTTTCATGATCCAATGAAATGAACTTCATAAAAGTGATCTATGGGTAAAAGTTCATCAAATGCAACATCAGGAAAATGAAAGTTTTGAAAAAAGTTTTTTAGTCATAACCCTA
>JAGKTI010005140.1:0-13984 GCA_018397915.1 Birgus latro | reverse complement strand
TTTCGTTTTTGAAGGCTCCAACATGCTTGCATGTGTCGGCCTTGGTCACCTAATGGCGGCTCTCCACGCTGCTCGATCTCTGGCAGCCTCCCTATTCAGTCCCTTAACCCTTAAGTCACATTTAATGACCTCGTCCCATGTCTTTCTCGGTCTACCCCTCCCAACCCCTCCCCCAATATTAACACTTCTCACCCTCTGCACCCAATTATCATCCCCCATCCTCTCCACATGTCCAAACCACCTCAGCCTACCTCTCCTCATCACAACACCAATACACTCCAGTCCCATCCTACCTCTCAACTCTTCTACCGTAAACCCAGCCCCCCCAGGTCTTGCACGCAGGGACGCACTGCACATCCACCTAATCATTGTCATTTCTGCACGTTTAAACCTGCGAATATCCTCTTCCTTTACTGCCCAGGTCTCACTACCATACAGCATCACACTCCTAACACATGCTGCATACAAAGATCCCTTAGCACGTAAGGAGAGTCCTCTCAATGTCAGGAGAGGCAACAGCTCCCTGAACTTCTTCCAACCACTTCTCACTCTAGCAACCGAGCTAACTCCAGCCCCACCTCCGGCACATAACATGTCTCCCAGATAACAAAACTCCTCCACACACTCAAGAGCAAGATGGAAATGCACCATTGAAAACTATAATGAACATATTCACTACATACAAGGCAAAATAAATTTAGTTGCTGATGCACTATCTAGGAACCCAACAACAATTCATGATGCGACATCAGATCTCAAGGGAAACATCCCAAACCATGATGAAATTGCGAAAGCACACAGACTTGATCCAACATGGTCTAAAGTTATATATACTCGTAGATCAGAAAGTGATGACGCCATACAATTAAAAAAGATACATACACCACTCGAACAATTCACAATAGTCAATAATGCCTTATACAAGATCAACCCAGGACAACTGAAACACCGAAATAATAATAAACAATTAGTGGTACCTAATGATATGATACCTCAACTATTAACGATACACGATAGTCCACATCCAGGTCATCCTGGAAAAGATAGGACATTTAAACAAGCTCGGATGTTATACTACTGGCCATCATTATGAAAAGATATATACAACCGTATAGACAGATGAGAGTCATGCGCGAAACATAAAGGATACACGTTATCGCCTGCACCTATAGGTAATTATACTGTACCACATCAACCATGGGACGTTGTCGTGGATGACTTACCTAAGTTACCATTATCATACAATAACAACCAATACCTATTCGTTGAAGCAGATCATTTCTCACGATTTGTGATTTTAGCCCCAATTAAGGATAAGACAGCAAAAACAGTGGCAAAAGCAATCATAGAAAATACAATATGTTGTTTCATGAACCCAACGGTACTAATAAGCGATAATGGAGGTGAATTTAATTCTAAAATCTTGTGAGAAATATGTAAACAATACAATATAAGCGGGGTAAATATTCTAGCCTATCACCCAGCATCCAATGGATTAGTAAAAAGACAAAACAAAAAAGTATTGGATGTGCTACGACACACTCTCAATGAAAATTATGCAAGCTGGGATGGTTGGAATCCCAGAGAAGAAGCACCAATTAACTCTGAGATTCCGATGACGATTCTGACCGTCATTTCAAATCCAACCTCAGAGATTCTGATGATGCTTTTAATCATCATTTTAATAGCCCTTTGTAAAATATTCACTAAAAATCGTAACAAAGAGACTCGAGCATGACGTTGCGGAATGGTTGCTATATGCGTGGCGGGTACTGCACAGCTTGTCTGACTCATTGCTTTGTTTCTTTATCACTTTATTCTTGGTGGATATTTTTCTACAACAAGGTATAAAATTTTTGGTTTCTGTCTAACTTCAACTCGTCACTTTGACTTTTTATTTGATGTGTTTTCCATTTTGGACTATACTACGATAAAGTACAACTATTCAGCTTCAAAATAACACCAAAACCAGCATCCTATCATGAAAAGTGTATTTGCACTGACCGATCAAAGAAAAAGATTGTGAACCGAATATGCGGCCGAGACAAAAAGAAAATTATGCATCTCTTTCCTTTCGCTTTACCGCGCAACAAAATGCTAAAATTACCATAACGTATATATCATTTAAAAGGTAATTTACTGTAGTTTTGCATGATTTAAACCATATTTACATATTTTATTAGTATTTTTTCCCGAATATTTTTCTACAGCAAGGTATAAAAAATTTCGGTTTTCGCCTAACTTCAACTCGTCATTTCGACATTTTATTTTCTTTTTTCTACTTTTTTGAACATTCTACAATAAAGTACAACTATTCGGCTTTAAAGTAACACCAGATCCAACATTCCAGCATGAAAAATGTATATGCATAGAGGGATCAAAGAAGAAAAAAGTGCCGTGAAGATGTGGGTCAGCTTGAGAGGGCTGACTCTAGCACAGACAAAATCTGGTCCATCCAGAAATCTCATAGGGTTAATGGATCTATAAATAAGTCTACAGGAGACACACCACATTTCATTATCTACGCCACAGATAAAAAATTACCTTACGAAATTCTCGAAGGTTAAAATCTACCTACACAGTAAAACCTCACTAGAACGGACTAATTGGGGCCAAAGTCATTCCGAAAAACGCGATATTCCGAAAAAAGCGACATGGGGATTTCCCCCTGCTAAGATAATTTCATACATGAAAAGAGTCATGGCCACAATCCTACTTCATTCCACCATTTCCTTCTAAATCGGGGCAATACCTCATTTGCCTCTTAACTTTTCTCAAAGGGCACTAAAAATAATTATTGCATAACACAGTACAGTTTTTGTAAGGTTTATACTCGATAAAGACCATTGTAATACTCACAGGAAGATATTTTTCATACATGAAGTGTCACAGCCACCATCTTGCATCACCCCACCAGTTATTTCCACCATCTTGCATCACCCCACCAGTTATTTCTATCCCTTTTACTCCTTAACTTTTATAAAATTCCACTAAAAATAATTCATTGCATTACAGAGTATAGTTTTAGCAAGGTTTAGACTCGATAATGGCCATACATAACACACAAAATAAGGTATTTTCGCTTATTAAAAGTATCATGTCCACCATCCTGCTTCATCTGCACCAGTCCATTTTGACTTGTGGTAATATCTCATTTGCCTCTTATTTTTTCCTCAAATTCAACTATAAATAATTTATTGCATGACACAGTAAAATTTAAGCAAGGCTTGGACACAATAAAACTCATAATAAAAAAATAAAAAACAATTTTCTTACATTACCATTCACACTCCCTTGGCTATCTCTGCACCCACCACCTCGCCTGGTGTTATCATCTTTCAGCACCTGACGAAGGATTTTTCAGGGCAAATCCTTCAAAATCATTTCCCATTATCTTCAGGGTCATCATCAAGGAACAGTGAATCACTGTCCCAATTGTTTTCACTTAAAGAGCTGAATTGTGGATGGGAATCAGAGGTGTAGCCCATACCGTGAGTGTGTACACGTGTGGTGTACTTAATTTTAAGCATTTTTCAAGTATGCTTTATACACCTTAATTTTTACAATCTTACAAACAAATATGATCACTCTGTATATTTCACTTATCACTCATCACCGTCGAGCAGTATATCAGGGACTTAGGGAAAATGACGTTGGGGGGAAATGATGTGGAGGGAAAATAGTCGCCAGCTCACCATGAACCGACGCACGAACACACACACACAGTCATAATACAGTAATCCCTCTAATATTCGGACGTCCAATACTCGGATATACTCACTATTCGGATATTCCAGGCTGTCCAACCCCCAAAATGCCAAAAAATTAGAAAAAAATCGAAAAATTTTCAATTTTTTGGGACCAAGTCAGTTTGAATTTCCTGCCTGCGCCGATCGGCTATGTTTACACTCATGGCGTTTGTCTGTCGGTCGCCATTGCCCATTCAGTTACTGCCTCATGAACACCTCCGACAATGGCGGCCGAAGTGATTGCTTTTGTGGTGATACCCTACCTCCTACAGTGCTTGATACTGCTCTTCACCTTCTTCATCATGTGTGTGATGATGGAATTTACTGTTATGTACAGTGCAGTGAAGTGATGTGATTCCAGTTATAAAAAAAAAAAAAACATTGTGGAAAGTGTTGTTGATAAGTGCTGGTGATTCTCAATTGGAAAGGTGTGTCAGGTTCAAGGTCTTCCTGTCAGAGTCTGAGATGACAGAGTGGGCTGTTACATCAGGATGGCAGTTTCTTGTTCGTAAGTACCCTAACTTCATGCCTAACCTGTTTTCATTATGCTGTAAATGTGTTAAAAGATTACCAAAAATGTTAATCATAATTTCCTGCTTGCAATTTGATATTTCCATGCATGGCTTAAGTAAAACAGCTAGAAAAAAGGTGGAAGATGTGAATTTCATGTCCGGTCCTAACCTAACCTAACCTATGGTTACCATAAAGATTTTCATGCCTAACCTGTTTTCATCATGCTGTAAATGTGTTAAGAAATTAACCTAAATGTTAATCATAATTTCCTGCTTGCAATTTAATTTTTCCATCCATGGTTCTTAAGTAAAACAGCTAGAAATAAGGTGGAAGATGTGAATTTCATGTCCGGTCCTAACCTAACCTAACCTATGGTTACCATAAAGATTTTCATGCCTAACCTGTTTTCATCATACTGTTAATGTGTTAAGAAATTACCCTAAATGTTAATCATAATTTCCTGCTTGCAATTTAATTTTCCCATGCATGGTTCTTAAGTAAAACAGCTAGAAAAAAGGTGGAAGATGTGAATTTCATGTCCGGTCCTAACCTAACCTAACCTATGGTTACCATAAAGATTTTCATGCCTAACCTGTTTTCATCATGCTGTTAATGTGTTAAGAAATTACCCTAAATCATAATTTCCTGCTTGCAATTTAATTTTCCCATGCATGGTTCTTAAGTAAAACAGCTAGAAAAAAGGTGGAAGATGTGAATTTCATATATGGTCCTAACCTAACCTAACCTATGGTTACCATAAAGATTTTCATGCCTAACCTGTTTTCATCATGCTGTACATGTGTTAAAAAATTACCCTATATGTCAATCATAATTTCCTGTTGCAATTTAATTTTTCCATGCATGGTTCTTAAGTAAAACAGCTAGAAAAAAGATTGAAGCAGTTAATTTCATGTCCGGTCCTAACCTAACCTAACCTAACCTAACCTATGGTTACCATAAAGATTTTCATGCCTAACCTGTTTTCATCATGCTGTACATGTGTTAAAAAATTATCCTAAATGTTAATCATAATTTCCTGCTTGGTATTTAATTTTTCCATGCATGGTTCTTAAGTAAAACAGCTAGAAAAAAGGTTGAAGAAGTGAATTTCATGTCTGGTCCTAACCTAACCTAACCTAACATTGTGTTCAACATAATTTCCTGCTTTCAATTTAATTCTTTCATGCATGGTTATTAAGTGCACCAGCTATGAAAAAGTTTGAAGCAGTGAATTTCATGTCCGGTCATAGCCTAACCTAACCTAACCTAACCTAACCTAACCTAACCAAACCTAACCTAACCAAATCTAACCTAACCTAACCATTTTTCTGGTACCAATTAACATCATTTAATGTATTTGATGCTTTGTATCCAATAATTTAGTGCATAAAATGTGAGAAAAGATGATTTCCATGTCCGATACTTACTTATACTCTGCTGGCAAGTTCTGAGCTCCTATGACTCACTCACCTCTAAATCATCATTTTTTGGTTAAAATTCAATAAATTCATGCTATGTGTGCATTATTTATATGAAAAGGGACCTAAATAAGTGCTATACATGTCCACTAGGGAGGTAGGAAGGTAGTTTTCTGATTTAGGTTAGGTTAGGTTAGGGTCATGATAAACCAGTGCTGGAGCTTCAGGACCAATATCCGGACAAAACCAATATTCGGACATGCCTTTGGCTCTATTACAACGGATATTGGAGGGATTACTGTATTAATGCAGACCCCTTTTCTAATTTTTCAGCATTTAGGAAGAACATTATGGGTATAGCTTAATTATAAACACTTCAAATACTGTACTGTATGTACTGTGTGTGTGCTGTGGTGTACTTATTTTCAAGAATTTTTCAAATACTGTACTGTACACTTTATACAACTTAATTTTTACAATCTTACAAACAAATACGATCAGTCTGTATATTTCACTTATCATTCGTCACCGTCGAGCAGTATATCAGGGACTTAGGGAAAATGACGCTGGGGGGAAATGATGTGGAGGAAAAATAGTAACGCCGCCAGCTCACCACGAACTGAAGCATGAACACACACACACCGCTCGCCGTGTTTAATGATTTAAACTTGATGTCTTAATACAGTATTAATGCAGACCCCTTTTCTAATTTTTTAGCATTCAGAAAGAACATTATGGGTATATTTTAATTATAAACACTTCAAATACTGTACTGTATGTACACTTAGAACAAGAGCGATGCTGCCAGTCCACCACCAACCAACACACGAACACACAAACCGCGCCGACAATATGGCCACCCCGCCGTGAGGTTAGGCAGTCCGGACCGCTTCAAGCTTTTTCGGAGTTTTTCTGATATATAAGAAATAATTCCGGTTGGCTTCCTGACTCCGAAAAAAGCGACTTCCGGTGTATTGAAGTCCGTTGTAGTGAGGTCATACTGCATATAACTATGATGATTATCCTAAACTCTGTTTGCGTGAATGCCAGGATATACACAAGAGGACAGAGAAACAATTATCGATGTCCAAGGAAGAAATGACGGAGTCATTCAATAAAAAGGCAAAAGAATCAACTATCAGCTTAGGATGACCTGGAGCGGTGGCATCTTCGCCGTGGGTCTACCCTCCAGAGGCTGTTGACGAGGAGGACAGCATGGGGGCCAAACCACCGTCACCCCCCCCCCCCCCAAGAACGTGAGAGTGGCTTCGGCTGCCCGGGCAAGTACCACATCACACACAACAACACCGTTTTCTATACACCGAGAAGCGACTCCCCAGTGGTCATTTCTCGATGACTTCATTTCGTCAAGGACATTGAGAGCAATCCATGCCCCTCCAACAGATACACATGTCCAACATGCTCAAAACCTATCACGTCGAGCCGACAAACAACGGGTTCAGTTCAGTGCAATTTCTGCAAGAACTGGACCCATTACACCTGCACAACACTTGCATCCAGAAAAGACTACAGAAACATCAGGACCTGCTCCTTATGCTCCTTCCCCCCACCCACTAACCCCCTCACCAACCCTACTCCTAACTCCCCCACACCTCCTCAGCCTAACCCACCAATCCTTCCCACACCATCCAATCCCCTAACCCCCCCTATCCCACCCCAACCTAATCTACCCCAACCCTTACCTCCATCACAACCTTCTACCCCTTCCCCTCCACCCACACCACCACCTCCCCTCCGTGCTGCAGCACCCAACACACATCGCCCACATAACATAAACATTCTCCAATTAAACATAAGTGGTATAAACACACACAAAAAAGAAAAACTCACACAATTCATCAAACACCACAACATACACACTGCCATCTTACAAGAAACAAAACTAAAAAACACAAAAAAACACCTTCATTTCATAATTTCACCACAATCAGACAAGACCAAGCCGACGGCAGGGGCGGTGGACTCATCACCCTGGTACACAAATCAGTCAACTTTTCAGATACCACTGCACACACAAAGTCACTTCTCCCCCCACATGACACTACGACAGAAATACAATCAATTAAAATACGCACTGGTAACAAATCACACACAACAATTGCCAACATATACATTCCCCCTCAATCACCCCCACAGTACTACACAGTTACTCTCCACAAATACACCACATCACTAACATAACCAACATCATCCTGGGTGGTGATTTCAACGCCAAGGTGTCGGCCTGGTATGTCAACAACCCTGATGCAGACAGAGGACTGGCGCTACAAACCCAGACAGATCATCTTTTCATACTCAATCATACCAATCAGCATACCCACATCCCACACCAAGCCCTCTTCCTCCCATCATCCCAAGACATTACCTTTTGCTCCCCAAACCTCACCCCCACAACATCCTGGAAAGTGGTCAGAACCCTTGGGCCTGACCACCTCCCGATCATCATCACTACCAAAACCAGAATCATCCCAGCTGGCCAAAGTCACACATACACTAATTATAAGATAGCCAACTGGGAGGCCTTCACAACTGAAACAGAACAACACTTTGAAACATTAAACAGTACATCCATCACAAACATCAACACCGCTGTGCAGACTTTTAATACAGTTATACAAAATGCAGACAAAAGACATATCCCTAGAGGCAACAGAAAAAGACACAACCCCAACTTCACACCAGAAATTCAAAGCCTCATCAGACAACGGGACACAACAACACTCCTGAACACCCCATACACGTGACATCGTACAACAAATACAAGAACTCAACACTCTGATAAACAATAAAATATCAGAAGCGTAAACACTAAAGAGGAATAATTATCTCCAAACACTTGATCACAAACAAACACCAGCAAACTCTACAAAACACTAAACAGCATCACACTCTCTAACAGCAACACTACAAATCACATGCTGCCATCACAACAATGGATGCCATACCTTCACACAAACAACAAGCAAACACTCTCATCAATCACTTATCACACGTCAGCCATCTGAACCCCCATCGTGACGACCGACGTATCATTCAATGAAAGAGACTGTTCCCCACAGACCCAGACTTTGCAATTTTCACTTACAACCAGACAAAGCACATCATCAGCAACTTCAAGCACTCATCTGCCTGTGGACCAGACAACATAAGTAACATACACCTTAAACACCTTTGACAACAAGCCATACAAGCACTCACCAACATATCAGACTACAGCTACTCACACAACAAAATACCCAACATCTGGAAGCATGGCATTATCATCACTAGCCCCAAACCCAACAAAGACACCACGTTACGTTCCTCACAACGTCCCATCACACTCCTCTGCACCCCCTCCAAAGTCATTGAAAGACTGATACTAAAACTAGTTAAACTCTCACACCCCCCTAGCACCATTACAACATGGTTTTAGACCACTACACTCCACAAACACTCATTTTACAGACCTCACACAGAGAGTTTCTGATGGCATGAATTCTGCTAGGCCACCACATAGAACACTCCTTGTCACACTAGACATTAGTAAAGCTTTTGATTCCATCCCCTGTCACAACCTCACAAACAAAATATTCAACACAAACATGCACAATAACACAAAAAGATGGCCGGCACACTACTTAGTAGGCAGATGTGCACATGTAACTTCTGCCGATCAGTCCTCGAACATCAGAAAATTCACAAATAGCATCGCCCAAGGATCTGTTTTGTCCCCTGACCTCTTTAACCTATACATGCATGACATACCCACACCCCACACACCACTGATACACATAGCTTCCTAAGCAGATGACATAACACTTTACATGTACACACCAAAACTCAAACACACCCGAACACATCCTCCAGTCATACCTCAACACACTACATGAATGGTTCACCACAAACAGACTCAAAATAGCCCCAGGAAAATCTACAGTGACCCATCTCACAAACTGGACAGCAGAACTAAGTCACATTCCACACCTGACCACAGACAACACTCCCATACCACACACACACACACACACAAAATCCTTGGTGTATCATACAATACATCAACGTCGTTTAAACAACACATCACAAACATCAAAAATAAATCAACACCCAGACTCAATGCCTTGAAGTCACTTGCCCATACAACATTTGGAAACAACAAAGAAACCACCACCACTGTTCGTTTCATTTTCATTTCATTTCGTTTTCTAAAGCTCCAACATGCTTGCATGGGTCGGCCTTGGTCACCAAATGGCGGCTCTCCATGCTGCTCGTTCTTTGGCAGCCTCCCTGTTCAGTCCCTTAACCCTGAGGTCACACTTAATGACCTTGTCCCATGTCTTTCTTGGTCTACCCCTCCCCCAATATTAACACTTCTCACCCTCTGCACCCAATTATCATCCCCCATCCGGTCCACATGTCCAAACCACCTCAGCCTACCTCTCCTCATCACAACACCAATACACTCCAGTCCCATCCTACCTCTCAACTCTTCCATCGTAAACCCAGCCCTCCCAGGCCTTGCATGCAGTGATGCACTGCATATCCACCTAACCACTGTCATTTCTGTATGTTTAAGCCTGCGAATATCCTCTTCCTTTACTGCCCAGGTCTCACTACCATACAGCATCACACTCCAAACACAAGCTGCATACAAAGACTCCTTAGCATGTAAGGAGAGTCCTCTCAATGTCAGGAAAGGCAACAGCTCCCTGAATTTCTTCCAACCACTTCTCACCCTAGGAAACTGAGCTAGCTCCAGCCCCACCTCCGGCACATAACATGTCTCCCAAATAACAAAACTCTTTCACACACTCAAGAGACTCGCCAGCAAGTTCAATCCTTTCACACCTAACAATCTCCACCTACTCTCCCCGACACGCTGCACACATAAAATCAGCATTATCTCGCAGTCTACCTCTAATACCACTACATCTCTTGTGCACCCATCTATCACAAACACTGCACAAGATGGAATTACTTCCCACACCCTTGTGGCAAACTGCACATGGCCACTCTCCCTCTCCTCTGATTGTACCACAACCAACCCTAGATACCATCACATTTGTTTTATCTGCATTTACCCTTAAGCTCTTGTGCCCCATACCATCTCTCCACTCCTTAAATCTTTCCTCTGCCTCCTTTTCATTCTCTGCAATCAACACCAAATCATCAGCATACAACATCTCCCACAGAAGTCCATCTCTGAAGTCACGTGAGAGGGCTTCAAGTATCATGATAAACAACAAGGGACTCAAAACTGACCCCTGATGCACACCAACATTCACGGAAAACTCATCACTCAAAACTCCATTCACTCTAACCTGGGTGCGAGCACCCACATACATGGCCATAACCACCCTAACCAGCCACTCATTGCCCACTTCACCACCTCTCTAGGGACTCTGTCAAAGGCCTTTTCCAGATCAACAAAAACAAAAAACAATTCCATTTTCGTTCCATTATATTTTTCCTGAAGCTGTCGAACAATGAATATGGCATCAGTGGTCCCCCTGCCTGGCATAAACCCAAACTGAATCTCATCAATATTCACTCTTTCTCTAATCATACCTTCTAGAACTCTCTCCATTACTTTCATTATCTGATTGAAGAGCTTTATACCTCTGTAATTTCCCCTTTCCAGGGCATCACCCTTCCCTTTGTACACATTTACAATTTCACTCTTCAGCCAATCATCTGGGACAACACACTAATATATAATCATATTTATCAGGTCAGTGACTAACCTCACCTCAGTATCTCCTGAGGCCTTCAACATTTCGGCAGTCAACCTAGACACACCTGCCACCTTCCCTACCTGCATCCTGCCTATTGCCTCACTCACAGTAGCAGTGCCAACCAAAGGCCAAGGGCCAAACACTAGATCTGCTGGTTCCAAACCTTCCCTATCGCAGTCAAACTCCTCATTCAACAACCGGCTATAATGCTCCCTCCATGCATCTTTAATATCCCCACTGTTCACAACTACCCTTCCTTCATCATTCTTTACACACTGCTCACCTACAATGTCCCGATTATCCCTCTTCACCTGATTTGCCACCCTAAAAATCATATTTTTCCTTTCCCCATGACTTAGATTATCAAGTAAAAGTATCTGTGACTCAGATTTCACCCTTTATACCTCTCTTCTAGTGCTACGCTTGGCAGCCAAGTACTCCCTCCAGTTACCACCCTTCTTCCATTCCCGGAAAAGCCTTCTTTTCTCTTTCACTGCGGCTTCTACACCATCATCCCACCAGCAAGTTACTTTATGTCTTGGTGGGCCTCTTGTCCAACCGCATACTGCATCGGTAACTCTCAAGAGGTTGTTCTTAAGGGCGCTATACTGTTCATTAACGCCTCTATCAACAGCTCCCTGTTCAGCCACCACTCTCCTCATCTCACTATAAAAGGCATCCCTTACTGACTGGTTTCCCAGCTTCCATATTTTCCTCCTAGGTACATACTGTATGTCCTCCTTCTCATCACTCGTTCTTTAAGCTCCATGTCACAAATCAATAGTTTGTGCTGCTGCACACACTCCTCACTTCCTGTAACATTAACATCCCTCACTAACCTCCTAGCAACCCTCCTGACCAGAAAATAATCTATCTGACTGCTATTTCCCCCGGACTCGTACGTAATCAAACGACTCATTCTTTTTCTAAAAGATACATACAAACAATATATATATTCAGTGATGAATTATGCATGAATTATTGGGCTCCTAACCTCACTAAAACACACTATAACACTCTTCAGACCATACAAAACAAGGCCCTAAAAATAACCACAGGCTGCACAGCTACTGCACCTACAGACCACGTACACCGAGAAACCAAAGTCCTCAGAGTCAAGGATCATCTAGACATAAGAGGCACACAAATTCTCGCTGCAGCGTCCACAAATGCACAACATCCACGTACACTACATGGCAGCACATCCACACACACCAAGAAACATCAAAACAACACCCAGCACACAATATCATACACAAATACTATCATCTCTTCTCCCATGTCCGCCTCAGACCAGCTTCCAGAAGCATATTCATACTCAAATCACATGCCGTTCCATTCAGTCACTTAAAGAAAACACACAGCTGCATGCACAGCCTCCTGATATCCATCCTTCTGAAGCCTATCTCCTCGTGAGGACAGGGTCCACCTGGCCAGGCTGAGATGTGGGCATCATCCAGCCCTCTTAAGTTATCAGAAGAGGCTGGATGACTCCGTCGCTGATGCCTGTCCAGGATGTAACACAGCACCCCATAATATTAACCCTTCCGCACATGGGACCGCAATTTGCGTTTCACGTGGTGTGGTGTGCCAAAGCACAGGATCTCAAATTGCATAAAAAAGGCAAAAAAAAAAAAAAAAAAAAGTTTTTGGTCAATTTGCGTCAAATTTCGTAGTGTTCTAGCAGCCACGTGTCTCTCCCGAGGTAAGACCTTGGCAACACTGCAATGGCTCATATGTGCCTGTACGTAGTGATAGAATCTCAGTGCTCCACTAGCAGTCAGACAGCAGGGTCGTGCTGTGTTGAGTTGTCCCTTTAAATCCACCATTTTCCCCCTCCCACCCGAGGCTGAAGCCATTATTGAAATATTGTGATAGTACAGTGTCTCTGACTATACTGTGAAGTGATTGTGTCTATTGAACTTAGATATATTGTTTGTAAAGCATTAGGGCCTGTTATCAGCCGTTAGGCATAGGGGCAGGAGTCTGGTTTGTTATAGCGGGGTTTTAACTCACCCTGCCAGTAAAATGATGTAATTTACCCTTACAGTGAAGCCAATACCTATATCTGTGTAACATATAGTGCCTGGATTAGGGAAATAACTAACCTACCAAAGCAGGCATTATGTTATGCCATAGAGATACATAGACATATACATCAGTTGCTAAGGGAGCAGGCGCTCTCATACGCCATACAGTAAGGAAGGGAATAACAGAGGAGGCTGGGATGGAATCATGTAATAGTGCTTTATATTGCATATGGTTCAGTGCAAAATATACGCTTAAAATAGTGCAGTGAGTGTTCACCGAGAAATATTGTGTGCATTGACTGACAGCAGAAAGTTATGTAATGATCAGAGACAAGAAAATACACCACACAGCGACACATATATGACATTATATACGTATGTCATGCAGTGAATGTTTGTGGAGAAATCTATTGTGTGCATTGCATGTGTTAGGCAAACGTGGTGCAAGGAACAGAGAATACGCCACACACACATACACACACACACATGCATACACACACACACACACACACACACACACACACACACACACACACACA